>OMLM01003469.1:191941-216959 GCA_900302695.1 Helostoma temminkii
CACATCAAAATTATGAAGGGAACATTAAACACTTAATAGAGCAAAAATAAAATCTAAGGAATTCTAGTATTTGATGTGCTAGATATTATATTTTTAATATTATCTTATTGAATAAGATAAAATGGATAAAAATAATAATAGCTTGAATTCTTACATTACCCATCTCACAATGCTTAGTTTACTGCCTTAGCAAACATAGCTTTGTAACACATTACATCTATCTTTCATTGCTTTTGCACTTTAATAGCATATGTTGCAAACTTACAAATTTGTAAAATACAGTGGAAATTGTAAACAGGAAGCTCCAGGTCATGGGCTGTAGAATTCCAGTAAATACAATATGAAGTTAAAAAAATATATACAATATGCAGTGTACAGTACTCTAGGTAATGGTTAATATCTGAACAGTGGCCTTGTGCCTTATTGTGGTAGAACAGTTTGTTATTTTAGCTCTGTTGTGATGTTTCACACTTCTTCTCACTGGCCTTCTGGATGGGCATATAATGGGGATAAATGGTTGGCAATTTCCCAAACAATTGAACCTTAGAATGCTTGTTGCCATGATTAATTGTAAAAATTAGACAAACTGGAGTGTGTGTTGTACACATAATTAATTGTTAATAAAACTAAATACTGAACTAAAATACTGAAAAAAAACACTGAAGAACTGATTCAATGCATAAACAGCAGATGCATTGTATCAGTGACTTACTGCACATGTATTGTTGATGATAACAAAGACCAAGGTGCTTTATATTGAAGAGTGAGTGAACCCTGTCCATGAAGACTTCTACATTTGCCGGTCTAGATGAAGTATTATATCCTTTTCTTTGTAGGACGCAGAGTGCAATGAAGGAGAGACAGCAAGCAGAAACAGAAGATGTATAAACGTTTCTACGACATTAGCATGATCAATAGTGCCACCATGGCTTCACAGAGAAAGCATTATGTTTAAAAATCTCAAACATTCCTCGGTGGGAAATTGAAATTAAATAAACAAATCCAAAACCCAGGAGAAAGCAATTCAGCCTTAAAGGAGAGCAACCAAGCCAAAAGTAGGAAAAACACTGGCACTGAAAAGCAAAATGAAAATCTGTATTACACTTTGTTGCCCTGAGGCATACAATACCTCAGTAGGTATAGTATCAATACAATACTATACCTATGTAGTGTAATCTGTTACTACTATGAGATGGCCAAATAACAAAAGCAATTACTTCTTTTCTTTCACTCATTTTCTATAATGCCTACGGATTGTGAGGGTTGGTGCCTATCCCAGCTCGCACTAAGCAAGAGACAAGATACAGCCTGACTGCCAGTTTATCAAAGGGCTGAACAGAGACACAGTCACACCTACAAGCAGGGAGAACACACACACACACACACACACACACACACCCACACACACACTCGCAGGTGGACAAGCATATTTCTCTCTAAAAAAATCATAAATGCTGCTTCTACTGCCAGGGTCCAATCATCAATCATCTTTTGCCACCTGTTTTGAAATGCTGAATGTCTCCAAAGTAGATAGAGAGATAAGGATTATTCCTCCAGGATGACATTTTGGGGCTGCTGAGAAAATGATTTACGACTACACTCGGTCTTCACTAGAAGGAGTCTTTGTCTCTTTAAACAGGCTATAAAGTGTAATCAGCTAGTCGTTAACCGCAAACACTTTGTCTGACCCTTGCACCCACAATTTGTGATGGCAGCCTCACTGAGTTGTACAGTAACAGCCCCTCTCTCCATCATGTTGTTTGTAACTTGCAGATGTGAGCCACCAGAGGAAAAGTGAGTTTAGCCAAATGAGTCGGAGAGAGGAAAAGCTGAAATTGTGCAAAGCGTTTTGACATCACCCAGGAAAACTACCAGAGCTAATTCCGAACAGATACACTAAAAATAGAAGTGTGTATAATTTATTTGTAAATCTGGGGTTCTCTCTATCCAGAGTGCCTGCTGCATCAACCTTGGCTGTGACAGCGTCACTGGCAAGTAATCATATAGGGTTCAGGCTTAAATATTTCAACAGCCTTAAGAAAAAGTGCTGAAGTGGCTAAGTGTGAATTCCACTACTTAGCAATTAAAGCAGCCCAGAAGTCACAGAGACAGCACCATTATTGACTGTGACACTTTGGCAAAAGGTGCAGGGATCAGCTTTAAAATGTTCAATTTTTTAACAAGCTGAAGCCGCTTTGAGCACATCACAGTGGGAAAAACACAATCTGTGGAAAACAATCACCAGACATTGTGCACAAAACCATGACTAACAATTTTTGTTGAAATTCTTTTGTTCTTAAACACATTATATTGAAATATACTGTATTTAGGGCTAGAGGTGTACCCCTTTGCTGCTGCAATTCCAGTCTCTGTATCTCTTTCAGTAAAGACCATTATATAAAGGCCTCAGCAAAAATAAAGAGATGACTGTGGAGCCAAAGAATTTGCAGTATTAAGTAAATGTAGATTTTTTTACCTGTGACAGACAGTTCAGTTGTCCTCCGTACCACAAAGTTCCCAAACTGCAATTCACAGGTGTAATTCCCAATGTCGTCTTCTCGTACTTCCTTGATGGACAGGGTGTCCCTTCTCCTTTCTATGGTTTGTCTCCACTGCTTTGGCTTGCACTCCTTTATTCAAATTAAAGAACATGGACAGGTGTTGATAAAATGACTAATGATAAGTAACAGTTGGGTATGAGGATATTCCTCTTGTTCTGTACTGTTTACTTGTTAACAACAGCATGTTGCAAAAATAAAAGATTAATCTGTTCTTCACAAGGCCTGTCCTTCAATGTTGATGGTAGAATCTTATCGCCAGTTTTAAGATAAAAAGGACCTAGGGGAAACCAGACAATGCACAACAATATAATGTAGAAAATGGATTAAGGACTCCTACACTATATTCTCATGTGATAGTATAACGTAGATTGCAAAAACTTCTCAGAGAGTTTCAGATTTTAGGCCACACAATACCTGCAGGAATGGAAACTGGGGCACTTTGGGTTTGGTTTCAAACTGTGGTCCAAGAAAGGTCTCCCAGAATGCAATCAGCTCTCCCAGACTGTACAAGAGCCAATAGCTAGAGGGTGAATCCCACAGTCATTATCTGCCTTTTTAATTTGATTCTGTGGGAGAGTGATGTGTAATGTAGCGGCCACCTAATCCGGTACACTTTGCTGTTTGATGAATTGCTCCCCAGGCTTCATGTAACTGCTCTTTCAAAGTGGACTGTCAGGCATGGGAGGTCTGACTGGGTCAGTTACACTGTGGGCGTCACAACTCTCCATGAGGGGGAAGAGTAAAGAGAGATGTATGTACACGGGAACAGATTTATTTTGTCTGTTTTGATGCTTTGAACTAAAAAAATAAATCATAAGCAAGATACCTGAAGGTAATTAGATCTGAATAAACCTGACCTTAACTACTGTATGTTACTCTTCAAGTAAACTGTAGCACTCAGTGTGTAAGAGGCAGTAGCTCTTTAATTTTAATTAAAAGTTTCTATTTCTGCTCTTGTGCATAATGTGGTTCAAGTGACATATTGCACTTTTCCAGAAAGACATGAAATCACTGCCTGGAAATGTACTCATTATTTGTGAAAACAGCACATATACAGGTATATCTTACCTTGTACCATACAATCAAAGGCTCCACTCCTGGCTGTATATAATCTTCGATGCCTGGGCAAGTGATGTCTTTGCTTTTGCTTAGTTCTGCTTTTTCAAAGAACCTCATTTTGGAGTTGTAGCAGAGGTCGGTGTCGTTTTCTGCCACAGTGAGAGACATGGACACCTTCATGCAGTACGTGGAGTTCCTGCAAAAATACACAGTTAATGAGTCTCGGTCTGAGAAATCAATTAGTTTTTATAATATTGAAGTCTTGCCAAAGAAAAGATGCCAGCAGTCCATCTCTGGCTTCGTGGAAACTGTGAGTCTGTGTTATCAAGGCTCCTTCCTCAGATTCATTGTGAAACATTAAACATAGCAGAGGCAGGTAAATAAAACGTCTTCCTGTGGAAAACAATTATTTTTGCAATTTATGTCACAATGTTTTCTGCACAAAATCTTCCTGAATGTTGAATCATTATCTCTGAGATGATTCTTAATGTGGACAATTACAGACTCTCATAACATTATAATATCAGAAACACAGGCTGAACTATCATTGGAAAACTGAAAGTGTGTCTGTGTCTATATACATTTATAGTGTGCATGTGTGTATGAGAGGCAGTGACACGGTGGTAATACAGAACGACAGCACTGAATGTCAACAGCACTTGAAGATTGATTGAGCCTTTTGTTTTCAGTTAAGCAGATACAGAGCGAGCTAGCAGAAAATTACTTGCTACAATTGATGTACTCTAACTGCCCTGGTCATATACATAAAGAAGAGAATTTATAACATAAGGGAGAGGAGTGTGAAATCCAAAATTACATGTAATGTTTAGAAACTACATACGTGACTGGCTAGTACTTAACCATGGTGGAATAAGCATTTATTTTACTACTTAGTATTGTAGTTGATGTTCACTGATTCCTGCTGCTGCTCTGTGGGGAATGCTTCTTTTTAACTACTAAAATCCTGCAATCATCCTGCCCTGCAAAACAATGCTCCAAAGCCACATGAGAAAAAAAGATCCAGCTGCTGGGCATTTATAATGATTCCTCTTTGGGTCATTAATGGGACAGCAATTTTAAGATTGGATCTGCTGCTTGAGTAATACTTAACAGGACATAGAAATCAAAGAAGACATTGATTCACTGTGAATGTGGTGCGATTTGAAGGAGAGGAATAGAAGCAAAGGTCCCTGATGATCAATGAATTCAATAAGACCACCTTTTCTTCACACAAACTGGCTAATAAGACTGTCACATTTGACGAGTTCTTTTGGTCTGAATGCAGCAAATCCCTCTTGGTTAAAAGAACAAACAAATTTAGGAAAATCTCATAACTAATTTTCCAACTAAAGCTGGTTACACAAATTGAGCTGAACCAACAAACAATTACAAACATGTTAAATCCTCACATAATTGTCCAGCATTAGCTGCTTTGTGGATTAGTACAGCACACACTGGTCTTCACTCCAGTGTCTGCAAACAATCCCTCGCCCTTCAAACTGGCCAGTGCCGTACACTGCGCTTACAGTAAGTGTGCCACTTTCATGAAGCCCGGATACAAATGTGACATGATGTGGAGATTATCCCAGACAACTTCTACCAGATGGACACCTGTGCAAATGAGATCCCACGGGTGCTTTCTCTTCCCTGTTAAATATTCTGGGCAGAGCTGATAAACTCGCCCGCTGGAGGAGAGAGAGAATAGTGTCATCTGCTCCGCATGAGTGATCGATGGTGTGCACCAACACTTTGTCCTACAATGTCTTTCCAATATTTCACATCCATCAGATTGCCTTTTGAGTCAGAAGAGCCAACTAATCTCTTGGCTACTCAATCAGCAAGTATAATTATCATGAATCCAAAGAAGTAAGCAGAGAAATTATCCTACGGCTACACACTCCAGAGTCAGAAGAGTATACTACACACTGTGTATTCAATGCTCATGGGACTCTGCATACTGTAGATACAATGATAACAGGCTAGGTGATACCGTTGCATGATGGGTGAGAGTTTCTGTCAAATATGTCAAACTGAAGGGGATATGCAATGTCGTAGCAATGACAGATAGTATCCTGCATACATCAGCTGAGAGGAGTGTAAGGCTGACAGCCAGCGTATACAGCTGGAGGGCAGGCATGAAGACTTGAGCTGCAATATGTGGCAAATGCAGTGAAATTATGTGAAATGGTCAGCTTGGAGTTAAGGAGCCTGCAGAAAAAAAACACCCCTCTCTTACTGTACCCTAAGACAGTGATTCTAGAACCTGGTCCTCAGTGCACACTGTCCTGCTTGTTTTTACAACTATCCCTCCCCCACTTACTGCTGATTAACTGGATCAGGTGTGTTCAGCCAATCAGAAGCTGTAAGTGCGGGGATAGTTGGAAAACAACTAGGACAGGAGGACAGGATGTCCTGAGGGTAAGGGGTGAGAGCCACTGCTCTGAGATTTATGTAGATAAAGATTTATGTATGTTACTTCCAGAGGTAGATCTCCATTCATCAACCTGTTAATCCCCCTGATATTTAAGGTCACAGAGGTGCTGGAGCCAATTCGAGGTGCCACTAGGAGAGAGGTGAGGTACCCTGACAGATCAACTTGACACAGAAAAAAGACACCCACTGTGCATGATTTAGAATCACCTATTACCCTAACCCTGCACATTTTTGGGCCATGGGAAGAAAACCTTGACCCTAACCCACACAGGCACAAGTGTAAAGGATCCAGCTGACTGTTTAAACCCACTGAAACAACATGCCAAACTGGATCTCTACTACCCAAATATAAAACACCACCATTCATTTAAAGTTCTAATTCATATGTTTTTCTTTCTTTCTTTTTTTTGATTGTCTACCACCACCGGAGGATGAAACCAGATGGAACCTGCCCTTTAGCAACTGTTCGCTCTGATATTAAATAATAGGCGGCAGGATTGATTTAAAATTCTCCTGAGAATCCATGGCACCTGCAGGGAAATTAATGAACTAACTTAATGAATCTCTTAATTAAAATAACTCCTCTCTAATAGAAATTGTGTGATGAAATAATTGGTGATTATTCACTAGAGCTTACTTTCAGTTAACAATAACGTTCTCCAGAAGCGACTCATTGTAAAGCAGATGTCACGATGAGAGAGGTCCAGGGGTTGAATAAAGGTTACCTTGACATAAATTCATTACGTGCCAGTGATATAAACCCACCATTGATATTAACCCTTCAGAGATTTAATATAACTAATACATTGACCTATGCAGTACATTTATTAACTCATAGTTGTTAACACTTCAAGACTTAATATAGTTAACATTTTGACCCCTGCTGTATGGTAACATTAAGGTCCTGGTTGGATGACATTTAAACAGAAGTGACTAGGGTTTACTTTGATGCAATATATTCTGTAATAAAATAACACTGGCTTCTACTTGCAATAACTTTTTCAATCTAATGTCTCCAAGATGCAGGCAATATCTTGAAAGAGGAGGAGAATGAAAAAACAAAAGAAAAGAAAAAAAACTGTGTCAGCATATGATGAGATGTCATTCTCAACTGTCTAAGCTAGAAAAGGGATCAGCTGTTCTCCCTCCAACCCTACCAAATCTGTACACTGCCCCTTGTTAGCACTGGATGTGTATACATTTCTGTTAGACCGTATGAATTCACAAAAATAGTTCCTTAAATAATCCCAAACTGTCTGTGTAACAGCACACCAATCCCTCAAAAGTAATTACCGCAACTGACTTTTTAAAAATGGTAGTAAAGAGTGATGTTGCTGTCTGTTGCAACTGAAGACCATAGCATATGATTCACATAATTTTTTATACTACGAGACCTTTCATGACCCTGTATTTGTTCTGTTTCGTAGATTATCCTTAAATTTTATGAAACATCTCGATAGGACCTGCTGAAACAGCAGGTCCCCATAAATTACTAGCTATTGTTTAGTAATACCCTATAAATTGTTCTCCTCTATTTTACATCACTTTAGACCAACCTGTAGCAAATGCTAAAAAGAACCTACCAGGGACTAAAAGGGACATCACTTGTAATATATTCACTTCACTATACACTATCCGAGAATGGATCAGAATGACAACCAAGGCTTTGTCAGGATGTGGAGGACAGGTGTAAAAGCAGCCAAGATTGGCCCCTTAATGCAGCCTGGAATGACTGGATGTGCCAGCTTACATAGGAGACAGATGTAGCAATGGCCCTAGACAGGCAGGAAAAGGTCTGGTCAACATCAAATGGCACATGTATGAGAAAAGTCTGAGAGCTCAAAAAAGTGGTCTTGATATGAGATTAGACCATCTCAATTCTGAACACGGGTGTAAATTATAGCATCAGCAATAGCTTCCATGGCATGATCCTTCACATCGGCCTGTGCACTACTTTGTCTGTCCACACCAATAAAAGATTAACCCAGCCAAGGATAGCGCCATCCGAGGTATTGTAAACCAGTCCCTGCAATATTTATGGTCAGAGCTAAGGTCATAGTAGGCAGTTGGAAGACTGGGTCTCCTGCTTGTAGCACCTGCTCGTAACTCACCTGTCAACTCTAGCACCAAGCCTGGGATGATAAAGCACCAAGACTCCCAGAAACTGACTCTAGGCCAACTTGCTCCTACTTAGCCCCTGTATAAGAGTGTGGCACTTCTCTACCATGATGGAACAACCAACTCAAGCCTCAATTATAATCCATCTCTCTCTTTCTCTCCTCCCTCTACTCAGTTTTGTAATTGTCCCTACTTGTCTTATCTTAAAATACACAATATCTCAGAGGAACATACAATACAACAAACAATATAAATTACTAACCTCAAAGACCAACTACAAAGAAAGAATAGCTTCCACAAAACATCTGTATAACTTAACACTCAGTGCTCCATTTGCTGAACCTAAGTTATTAAAATGTTTCCATGCCACAAATCTCAGAATCCCAACTTTAAAAATGTCTGTTTTAAATGTAGACAGTGCAGAATATAAATATATCTGCCAAAGTAATCATCTCATCCCCGAACCTTTTCCAACAAGTTTGAGAATTCATCCAACTCTTGCATTGAGCTGTGTGTCTCAAACTGAGAGCAGTGCTACTGGTGTGCAAACAAGTCATTTCCTAGTCAGTGTCTTCAGGGAACTCATTTTCCATTCCATGACACCCTCAGCTCATCTTAATGCTTGCAACCTGATTTCATAACAAGCATAAACAATTTGTCTGTGTTGTATTCTCTTCTAACTCTGTCATGACCTTATTTATTGGTCCCCAGGCCCTCAGGGTGTAATGTACAAGCAGCCATACAGTTATGCATATCAAACACAAACTGTCTCAGTGTAGAAATGCTGTAGCTAGAAAGAGCTGTTTCACTGAGGGTAAGGGCCATATCAGTGCAAAATGTAAACAGGTTGCAGTCATTGCTGAATGTCAGTAGGGTTTGGATAAACTCAGCAGGTTCCTTGGGAAATGTAAGCAAGAAAAGTTGCCAGCAGTGAGCAACAAAGTGAGGAACAGGGTAAGACAGCTTGTCCAGAAAACAATCACTTTTTTGGTATGACAAGAAGGTAATCAACTTGTTACTTGAGTAGTAGTAGTAGTAGAAGTTATATATTATATCAGTAGTGTTACATTATGTGTTATATTAGTTTTCTTCAGGAATGTAATTTAGAAATGTTTCTGGTGTTTTAAAAAAGAACAGTTTTTATTGTTTGGGGCTAAAATATGTAAAATTTTATTTACAATGTAAAAACATAATGAGTCACTATATAAAAAGAGCCATATTTGTTCTGTCCCTTTTCCTTTTGTAAGGAATGTTTCAAGTCTCTAAAGCCTTTCACTAAATGTTAAATCAGAGTATGTATGATGCTTGCAGCAACACTTTTAAAGTAGGCTACTCAGCTTACTCCCAGCTCACAGCACACTGGGATGTGGGTTGGGGGAAGAAAGGTAACAGATGCACAACTGCCACTGGAGAAGGCAGGAGAGATGGCACAGTACTAGTTGTATTTGTTCATGTTAGGTTGCTAGTCTTGCAAATAACACTAGTTCCCTCAGAGTACAGAACAGTTACAGAATTCACATTGAAACGTGAGTGGCATATAAGTGATAGTGAATCCACACAGGTTCCGACCTACATTCAGTGTCTGTTGTCAGGACGGTGGTCTGTGTATAGAAATAGAGGGTTTTTGTGAAGCGATTCGACAAGGTTCACATTTGACTTTTTGAGAATTTGATTCTAGTTGATTTAATCTTGCAATTTTGATCAACTGCTTTTGTGGACATAAAGCACACGTTGTGTATGGACAGTGATACATAAACAAAACTGACTTTACTAATGTCTGATAAGACAGTAAACAATCCAAAGTCAAGTTGTGTAGATAATGGAGCATTGTTGGGATTAGTTATTGTATTGCACATTTATTTAAAGCTGTAATCACATTATTTTTTAAGGTTAGCAAAACAGTACTGTGAAGGACACAGGGAAATCTAAAAGGAACAGCAAGCACATTCTGTGCCATTAACTCTCTGGAAAAATCTCTGGGGAATAAGTCAAAAAATTGCTAAATTATTGTTTATATCTGCCTAATTTTCAAGCACAATAAAAAAGTAATAGTTATATTCATGAGGCAGACCATCTATGTCTATGTAATGAATTCAATTTAAAAAGGGGACAAGTTGAAAGCTATCGTTTCTCCTTCAGCATCTTTGTGATTTCAGAAGGTGCATATATTTTTTAAATATATAAAAAATTCAAATTCAATTTTGTGGTTGAGAAAGAAATGACAAATAAATTGTTTATGATTTCAATTGTTTATTCCTTGTGCAGCTACCCATGACCTAACAAATTAATACATTTGCTTTTGAAAAATAAATGACTTTTACAAAAGCTGTTTCCAAAGTGATAATCCTTTGTCAAATGCTTTACAATATGCAGTATCAGTAAAATTTAAATGAGCTCTTTCAGTTTTATGAAATTCTAATGGAGTTTCTTTCCCAAGTCCCAGACACTTTCCTATTATAGTCTCACCCTTAGGATTCAGGAGAGTTGTGAGCTCTCTCCTATATCACGGTTTGACTGACAGCTGCGGTATTGCAGATGTCTCGCTTGGAGCTCCGCTGTTCACGTTCCAGGGGGGAGTGGGGGAAGGCAGGGAAGGGGGAGGAAAAGTTGGCTGTGGTGATTGTGCTTGGGGAATAGTATTTCTGACATTTGTCTGGCAGATAAAAACCACCATCAGATATGAGGCAGAGAAGGTCAGTATCCCTCCTATCAGATGGTGATGGTTTGGTATCTTGTTTGATGACTTCCTCTGCTCAGTGTAGACCAGGAGAGCCAACTAGCTGGATGCATGGACATGGTACTGTAGCAACACTGAGGATGTGACTGAGTAAAATACCTCAGGAGAAAAAGTTAAAATATTTAATGTAAACTGAAATAAGAATATGGTATGTGTGTCTAGGACCAAGTGAAACTGACCCTGAAAATAAAGAAATAAAAACTAGTTACATATGACCTTCTGTTGATTAGCTCTGGGTAGTCATGCAAACTGTGACAACTGATTTGAGTCAAGAGGTCTCCCAGAGTTAAATCTCCACAGTCGACCTTCTCTCCCTTTGCTCTCTGTATCCAGGAGCCATTTGAGCTGGCTTAGTCAAATGGAGTTGAGCGTGAGACAAATGTCCAATCAGAAGGAGCGTGAAGGGCATGCAGAGAAATTGGCTATGACCGTAATGCATGCACACGGTGGATTAAACTTATATTCCATTTTCCCCAAAGAGAACCCAACATACATCAGAATGAGAATATACAGAGGTGGCTAGAATTTAGAAATGTTGTCCCCCTTTGCTGTGTAATTGAAACCTACAACCAATTTGCACTCGGCATACAAAATATTTGGTTTTGATTTGGCACATGAAAGTATATCTCATTTGTAATATTCAAAACACAAAAGGAATATGTAAGAATACTGTATCTACATGGACATGGACCCCTTTTCTAGTGCGTGTTTGTTTTTCAAAGTTATAAAAGTGTGCCTTCTTATTATATGTGATATTTGTGAATATGGGCAGGCCAGGGACTATTATTCAAAATACTTTATAATGCTGCGGCTTTTTCAGAAAAAAAAGTTTATTGTGCTTCCCAGAAATTCACTTAATAACAACTGAAGTAAATCCATAATGAGGTCAGTAATAAAAAATGTTCAAGAATACTAATGCTGATCTTGTCATTTACTTTGATTAAGTCAATGATAGGTCTTCCTCACACTGACAGTACAATCCAATAACAGTGCCTGGTTTCCAGAACGTGTTAAAAACTAAATCAATGCAATGGAACTGAATGGCTCCTCTACAGCAAGCTAGCTATCTACGGCTATACAGTACAGTATGTTAATTCATACGCCCTGCATGACTGAAAACAAAACCTTACAGCTAGAACTGAAGTTTCAGGTGGTCATGGGTGAATCATAACAGTACAAAGACCTATATACATAGTAAATCATGAGCTTCCTATGGGGAGATAAAACTAAAACTGATATTGTGGATCTGTGTTGCAGCTGTACAACAAGTAGTTTTGCACTGTGACCATGAATATATAATCACGTCATTCTAAAAGCACAAATGTTTTGGAAATATTAGTAGTAAGAGTATGAAATTGCAAGTAAATGCATCAGTGCAATTATTTTAAGCTATGAATGCTGCCATCTCTGAAGGTATTATTCAAATGAATATGATTCCCACTCATTATTTCAATGTGGTAAAACATTACTATCCACACACCATTATGAGAACTCATATTTCTCGTACAGTACAGTACAGTAATAGCAGTTCATGGGTCGATGACACTGATGTAATGCACCCATGGTAAAATGTTCATCTAAAGTAAACAAATGAATAGTATTTTGAATACATTTTTTTCTGTTTGTATGCTAGACAAAAACCTATTAATATCCAGCACCTGGCCCCAAAGTGGTTTCAAAGCCATACAGTGAACACTCTCCTTTGACACCACCACTGTAATATCAGACACCCACAGAGAATATATGGCCAAGTTCACAGCACCACATCACACTGCTGAATAAAGCATAACGTGAAAGGTGGACGGAGCCCAAACAGCAGCCCATACATCATCAGACAATGGCTGCTGGAAAACAGCCTCCACTAGAGCTGGCTAAAAGGCTGTCCAAATACTGTGTCGACAGATAGTTTCTCTATACAGCTGGAAAGAATACTGAATAAAGGGGAACATCATCAATAAACCAGTGGCTGCTGGGTAAAGCAGACTGGCACACCCACATCACACAATTAACCAAATCCCCACCTGGACGCTGTGAGTAACTGCTGCCAGTGTTTTGACACACACTGTCTCATAACCTCCTAAAATAGTAATGTGAAATACTATTCTTTATCCTATCAGTCATTGCTGTGGTATCTGCACTGCACTTCTTAGATAATGTGTTGGTAAAGTTTACATAATGTATGCTTAGGCAATGTTGTTTTCAAAGTTCAAGTTAACATTTTCTGGTATTACTGCTGCCAGATGCATAAAACACACCACAGTCCCTTTTAAACTTTTTAATCACAACGCCTGAAGACCTCTAGGGTTGGCGATGTCTGTTGGATAATTTACCACTATGGTCCAGACGGAATATCTTAAATATTAAAAGGATTACAATGACATTATTAACACTTGTTTTGTTTTGTTTTTGCACTGATTAGCAAATCACAGGATGCTTACATGCCAAACTTAAATTACTGTGTCAATAAATATACCTCATAAATATAAAGACAATAACATTGCCATGTGAGAGGCTGGAGCTTTGCTGCAGAGTAGGGTGTATTACTGTGTGCCTTTAACCATGTGCTATATCAATGTCTGATTCAATACCAAAGCAGCGACCAGTATCTCAAAGAGGTGACATTTCAATTGCTTTATGTTTCTATAACTTCCCATTTCAAAACTACTGAACAGTTAGGCGGCAGGCAAAGAAAACCTGCAGCATATATAGAAACTGTTGAGTTGTTACAAATGATACATTATCCATTAAGAAAAAACTCTGTCAACTTAGGTAATAAGATAAGTCGTAGTATGTCAGGTGTAAGGGAACATTCATATTAGCCGCGGCCCTGCACATCACTTAAAAATAAACGCAATTAATAAATTTGCATTAGGACGTCACTGTTATAGCATTCCACAGAGGCACAGTCATTTCATTGTCTCCTGCCAGGTAGCCTATAACCTAAACGCCATCCTTACTACATTATACACCATCCATAACCTCTGGCAGCACAAACCGTCCCTGCTGCTCCTTAGTCTGGCGTCTCTCATTGGCTTTGACAGCTGGGCTGGATCAATTGGACAGGCTCTGACTGGGGCTGAATGACAGAGTGTTCCAGACGTCCCATTTTGACTGTCACTTCTCTGAGAGATCACCAGCCACTCCTGCCCACGAATACTAATACAGTCAACATGGCTGTGGTCTGGGATGGGTAGGAAGCGGTTTTTAATGTGTTTGTGCTCTCTGTTTGAGTTTTTTGTGTGTATATATGAGGCACGGCACTCACACCAGATATTCAGTTTTAAATAAGCAGGGTGACACACACAGATGCACAGTCACACCTTTGTTATTCTCCCCTCCCAATGTCCTTTGCTGGTGACAGCCTTCAGGACATGCAGCAAAACCATTAATAAGGCTGGGACAGTGGCAGCATTCCAGCACCAGTGAACAGGATCAAAGGTGAGACGTTAGTTGCCTGCCAAGAAGCGGGCTCCTCCCTGTGCTTTTACATCTGTCCTTAATCTGACAGTGTAATCCCTACACTTTCCACAGCGATCAATACATTGTAGATGTGTGCAATCTGCTTTGGCATTTGTATGTGTATGTCCACAGCTGCTGAGTATGTGTGTAATGCAGTGGTTCTCAATGTGTGCGACATGCCCCACAAATCAACCACACACACACACACACACACACACACACACAGTGTAAAAACTTGTTTTTACTTGAAATCATGTAGGGAACTTTAGTGCAAAAATAACTGTCTAACGTCAGCGTGTTGATTGCAGCAAAACAATATAAAACTATTAAGTGTTTATAACAACGTTAATGGATAAATTTGTGACATTAACAACAGACAGAGAATCGTTAGATAACAATGGTAATGGAGACAGTAACGCTTTTTATCAAGAGCTTCTCTTTCACACGTGTAACTTTACAACACAAGTGAGTTTTGGTGAGGGGTGGTCTCTGGGTATAGCGTGCAGTAGGCGCATGTGGCACAAAACTACATCACTGAAATCCCTGCGCTTTGAGCACCTCGCCACTCTATAACAAAATACCATGAGGTAAAATCTGCATCAGTAATATGCAAAGCACAAATTACTTCATTCAAAGTTGCATAAAGAATTGCCCAGTGTAAAAACACACATGACCACTGATCAGTTTAGCCTCCGTGCTGCTGTAGACATGGTGTCACTTATGCTAGATAAGACAATGTTTCCTTAAACTGATTTTTTTTTTAAACTTGGCCTAGTTTGATTCTGTTTGTTGCAGTGATAAAGGACCGGTAGGGCCTCCTTCAAAATGGTGTAATGCTCAGGTCTTTGCTTGCTTCTGTTAAATGTGTGTGTAAAAGGGAAATCTCATCATGAGTTGATTTAGATGAAGTTTAAGAAACATTAGAGGATTTAAAAACCATTGAATTGGACCCTGTTTAGGCCTGTTGTCTGAGGCAACTTTGTTAATGAACTTTGTCAAGTAAGATGGACAAATGCTGAAGACTTTTTTATAAGATTTTTATACACATCTTAAAATGATCACTTCCAAAAGCTAAAAACTATCGAAATATAAGACAGCTTGAGTCAGCTGCTAAATGTCTGCCTCTATGGTGGGAACAAATTATCCCACAGAGTAATGAAACACACTGAAGGAGCGACAGTCACTAAAGTAACATCAAGAACTATTTTCAATAACTAATTTTCAAAAACAATTGATGTTTCACTCTGTGCTTAGGCAGGTTTTTTTTAAATTTATGATGTTGTATCAAAGCAGCAGCAGCATCTGTCCTTCAAACGAATTAGTCTTGCTAATATATGCTGTAAGTTGTGCATGAACAGCAGAACAAAGTAGAATGCTTGCAATGTTATGATGGCAGAGTGAATGGAGACATCAGGCAGCTTGGACTATAAACTGCAGAGAACTGGTAGTTGGGAATTATTGCCTCCTTATTTTCAACACAGATTCATCTTATCTGATCTCCAAACCAAAATCCCAACTACATCAGACTCAACTGTTTGCACCTTTAAAGTCAACTTGCATACTTGAACCAATTCCAAGCATCTACTCCACATTTTTCCCCTTCTTTGCTGTCACAATGTTAGCCATATCAGCTTTTACTTAGCTGTCTCAGCTGTCAGCACAGTATGAAATAGCAGGAATTAACAACTTTGTAACACTAATAGGCTTATGGAGAAACTTGCAGCAGTGCTGGAGAGGCAGTGGTATTCTCCAAGAACTATTATTATGAGCTTTCTGTATGTGTGTCTTCAGTCAATAAATGGCATACGCTGTGGCTGCAGATGTTTTTACTCTGTGAACCACAAAGCTCCTTGGGGTATAACATCTGTAACAGCTGAGTGCTGACCTCGATCTGACACACAGTACTGCTCATCTGCTCCCTTTCCACTCCTACACTGTATATGGCTCCCTCATCATATGTTTGTAATGCATGTGGATCTCTGTGTGCGCATGAGTGAGCATGCATGAGAGTGAAACAGACAGGCATACATGCTCAGAATGTTCTCTCTCTCTCTGTGTGCTGACGTTGGCCTGCTTTCACATACAGATTGGAAGAACATTAAGTTCCAGTCAGTAGAAACCAGTCTCAGGGGAGAACAGAACTGACATGTCATGTTTGCATATGTGTGTGCGTGTGCGCAAGCATGCTGGCGTATGACAATGCCCTATGACACTCTTAAGTGCAGCTGAGGAAATACACAAAGATATATGGAGTGTGGGCACACTGCTGTATGCGCGTGTGTGTGTTAAGAGAGGTGGGAAGCCAGAATGTAAAGTTGCACAACATAATGTTTCATGGGAAACAAGGGCATAAAGAGCACGCTCTTATGCTTCAGCTTGTGTGAGTGCATGACAGCGATATAAATGTTTAATAAATGATAAACTGCATTACAAACAAAAATAACTAACCATACAAGTAACCGAATTTCTGTTTTGTTTCATTTTTGAACAAATATACTGTGAGATAGTTCTGCTTCACAGAATTCACACATCTTGAAACAAGGAACAAACAGAAAGATGACTCAAAGTGCAGTAACAACATGCCTCTTGATTACCAAAGTACTTGAAACTAGAAGATGATCTGAATTGGAAATAATTGTGTTTCTGCACCCTATTACCATATTTTCATAGCTTCTTTTCAGAGAACTTTGCCAACTGTAAAACTTATTAAGATGTTTTCTTTTCTCAGTACAGATGTGTCTCTGTCATTGTCTGTATCATGCCACATGGCGCCCAAGATGCTCACAAAGCATATGCCTGTTATACCTCACAAGGCTTTGTTTTGCAAGGGCAATACGCATTGATAAACATTTCTGTTATTGTGCTGCATCTGTGATGTCTGCCTTGTTTTGTCTTTGCAACCCATGCAGCCAGTGATAACAATTTAATTAGAACAACACACAGCCATGAACCTGAGCTCCCACAATGTGATTTGATATAAGTCTGAATATTTCTCTAAAAGATATACAGTACTTACCATTTACAAATTTAGTTGGAATGACTAATTTGGATACCTGAATTTTGCACTGTAAGGAAACAGTGGCCTCTCACTATATGGTAATAAACAGGCAGATGTGGCTTATAACCTTGCAGCAGTATGTGTTTTCTGGATGTGGTGGTGATGTGGGAGCAGTATGAATATTCCACCTACACTGTTCAGCTCTGACTAATGCACTAACACCTGTGACAGACAAATGACAGTATCTGGAGAGCCTGTGGACAGGACACACAGGGTGACAATTCCTACATCACTGTCGTCATTTGAGCAACAAACTCATAGTACATTAAACAGAGTATGTTATATTGTACATGACAACACTATTTGCTTGCTGCTAATATAATATAATATATAAGCCATTTTGACCTAGACAAGCTTCATAATAAGATATTACTGCTTAGAAGGGTGGATAAAGTCACATAAATACATAGTGATAAACATAATTGTGAGAAGAAGCATATAATACATTTTTGTAGAAGTATTAGAAATTACATAAAATGAAGGTCAGGTATGCTACATAAAGTCACTGAACAAAGCAGATATGCATTTTGTTGTGCATGCCTAGGTAAGTAGTGTTGAGCGTAAGACATAACTTGTGTTTTAATATTACTTTTTTTTCCACAGTGAGTTTCCAATTCTCAAAAAGCAATATTATTGCAATTACTATCCCAAGTAACAGTATGTCACTATGTTACTTATTTAAATTTTGTCCTAGGTGGGCTATGTTATGTGTGCAGCAGGTTGGTATTGGCTACTAGCCACAAACTAAATGTAAGATGGAGTATGAGAGAGTGGAATACGTTCAATCAGCTGGACGTGGTAATGGGAGTCAAAGATCATTATTGAGAATATGTACAAAGATGCTAGATACCTGGAGAAAGAATATGTGGTTATGGAATCTAATTTGATAGTCACACTACAAGACACAACCTTTGCTTTAACCAAGAGATGTGGTTAAACAACAAAAACAAACAAACAAAAAATAAATAAATGAGTGCTTAAACAAACTACATTATTAAACCATAAAAAGTTTAATAATGTTGTAGTCAGACAAAGCAAACATCAGAATCAAAAGTGAAGAAAAGTACATGACGGCAAATATTGTCAGACTAAATTATGTATTATATGTCTATTTTGTGATTTGGAGGAGAAATACTGTCATTGCCATTTTTAATGTTCCTTTCTGTGTTTTTTATATTGCATTGAAGTACATGCAGCCTCTATCTCCATTAAGAGAAAGGCTATAGGGCAACACAGCAATGGTCTAAGATGCAGAACACCAGCACCCCCTGTTTTCTATATAAGCCTGCACACCGGCAGAGGATTGAAGCGCACTACTTTTCAGCCTGATGCAGGACATGCCACTGCACTAAATACATATCCCCAATGATACTGTGCTGATAATGGGCGACAGAGGCCCTGGGTTGAGTGGTTGTGACAGGATGGTCATCAGGTCTAAAACCTGAGCCAAATCAATGTGCAAATTTATGCTGTTGTGACATAAGCTCCTGGATTTATATAAATTTCATCTTAAATTGCAGTTTGGTCATTTGAAAATTGTGATCTGTCAAACAAGGTTATTGATTTGAAAACAATTAATTGGAAATCTCACATTTGGCCACATTTTTAGATTAAGATTAAGACCTTTTTCAACACTGATGTGTACAGTACCTGCTTTTATACACTGGTTTATATCAGTAATTGCTCAGAAACAATAACACCATTGAAGCCTATAGTAACAGAATGAATTGTTATAACATGCTGAAATATAAAATGTATCCAGTGAGAGATGATTTATTGTTGTGCTGTGATTCATTCGTTCCACCGCTGAATGCTCTAATTCCCTTGGTCCCTTCATGTTGCAATAGTGGGAGGACCCTCAAGTAAAACTCCTGCCAAGTGCCTAATCCGAATATATGTTAACATATGCAAGCACTGATCATCTATAGGAACCTCTTTGCTGAGACACAAGAGAAGAGCAGTCCTCTGGTTTGGCAGTGGTAACTGGGAATTGAAATGAGTCATGTCAACATAACAGCTCAATGTGCTGGTAAGTGGTTGTAAAATTGGATGAATCAATTCCTGCAATTTTTTAACACACTGTCAACCCTAAAGTGAAAGAATGAGGAGAAGAATGTAACAAAAGTACACGTGGCTCTAGGCATCATTTTGAGGTTAAAGCTTATTTTTGTGAAGCAATGGCTGCAAAAGTCTTATTACTGCAGAGGTACATTAGCTTTTTCTGACACTACATAATACGATGGCAGCACCTAATGTGTCACATCTGTTTCAGGGTATTTTTACCATATATATTCAGTTTTACTTATAGATGCAGTTTGAGACCGTAATCAAATGTCTGTTTCTCAGAAACCACTGTTCTGTCAGTCATCTGGACTCACTGTCTTATTATTGTGGCTCCGCTCAACAGAAATCAGAGCATATGCTAATACAGGACTATAAATCATATCACTTTAATGGTCCTATGTGGTCAATTCTGGTATATTGCTACCTCATCATACCTCAGAACGCTGCATTAAACTAAACATGTGACACACATACATACAGGCGCATATCCAATAACCTAATCCTTTCAAGCCTTTTAAAGAGGCCCTTCCCTCTGTTAAAAGCCACGTGCTGCTGTATAGAGCTGACTAATGAGCCAGTCAAGAGAAAGTGCCCTTTACCTACAAGGTTAATAAGTTATTACTATATAATCAAGCATGTGCAACATTCCACACTATTCAGCAACTTAACCGTTGCAAAAATAAGAGTAAACTCCTTCTGACAAATGTTTTTCCTTTTTATTTTCTCATTTTGAGTGTTCAATTAACACAGTTGGCAGATTTAACTTCAAGGAAGTCTTGTGTAATATGTTCACATTTGGGTTTGTGATCTCCACGATTATTAATTATCTACTAATTAGTGATGTAGAGATGAGTACTTTTTAATGTAAATCTTTTTAATCTAGCTTGTGCTTCTGGGAATGATAACATCAGTGTTACTGTGTTAGAGTGCAGTGTCTGTGTGCTATAATACTGTGTAGCACTGCATAGCCCTACTTTCATCAGATGCTTTGATTAACACACCGAAAATCAAAACTGACTGTAGCATCAGTGTTTGTAATTGTAAATAAAGGTCAGTGTTGTAAATATGCCTTTTAGGTGACAAATATTTGGAGAAAGTTAAGAATTAAAAAGTGAAGATCTTTGTACTGACTCTATAATGCAAAAACACAGTTAAGACCAGCAGAAGGCAACAATAGGCAACCACAGTCCACATAAAGACCTGCAGAGCGCAACGGAAAAGTGCTCTGTATTCAGAACTATTGTTATTTCTCTCCACGAGTGGCAAATAAGTGTTGCCCCTTAATTTGCTTCTGAATGGTGGAGACTGGCGTCAAAGCAATATTACTCGTCCAAATCAAATCTCATGGCTCTACTTTCTGCGTGATTACACAATAACTCTGAGCTGACTGATTGTCTACCTCCAGAAAATGCTGCCAACGTCACTGAATACAGAATTGTTGTATTGGTGCTGCCCGTTTCTATTCAAGGCAGCCGCCACAGCAAAGGAGAGTGCTAATGGTGTTGAATAGTAATGGCCAAAGCCTCTTAGAATTGAGTTTGTGAAACACAAGAAAATCTGTGCTGAATGCAAGCGCTCTAGAGCACATTCTTCACCTGTTTTTCAGCAGTATAACAACCGTCCTACATGCTAAGTTTGAAATTTGAATGTGCTGAGAATTTGTCTGCATTCTACGAACATCTTTAAGGAAGGTGCCACACAACAGCTTCGACTGTTCTTCTTTTTACCTGACAATATAATATAGGAAAATTCCACCTTATTATACAACTCCTAAATTTAACCACTGGCTAGTAAACAAAGACAAAGACATTATTTAGCATATAACATGATGCAATGGAGTCTCATACTGTCTTTGGACCAAGGACCAGCATTCCTTCAACCATTTTACACATACACAGCTGGCAAACCAAAACCAACATGGTTGAATAGTTTCTCATGGATGTTTGTCCATCTGATGGTAAAAGACATAAAAACAATTTATATTTGATGGCTTACAAAAACCAGGGGAACTCACCTTAATACACAGGAATAGTATCCCACATCCTCCAACTCTGCTGGCCGAAACCATATCGCATCCTCCTCCTTGCTCATCCTTGTGCCGTCAAAACTGATGGGTTCCTCAAAGTCCCCGTGTCCCGCACTTTTGTACCACATAAGGCTAAGTCCAGCGGCCTGCGCATGGGTGTAGTTGGCCCGGATATATCCATAGAATAAAGCACACTTAATCCTTACAGGTTCCCCCAGAAGCACCTTGTACTTCAGGTAGTCCACTGACCAATCCGTGCAGCCTTCCACTGAAAGACAATAACAGGGAAACAAGAAATTAAGAAGAGGTTACTTTGAAGAGAACATTTGAGCCAGTTTGTATCCTTATCAAGCCCAACAGAGGAGATGTGTACTTATGAAAAGACTATGTTCCAACCAGGATAAGACCACTTTCAGTGCTGATAATGTGTGTCTGTCAAAGAGCTGTTTATCTCCAAGCAGCACTGACATCTACAAAGCCAGCTTTTTGTGTTTCATGAGAACTCAAACCACAAAAAGGCAATCTCTATCACACAGTACGACTGTAAGTGTGCCCGAATTAATTCACAGCAAATTTAAAAAGGCCAGGGAACAAGCAGGTGTACTTATAATGTGTTAACATACTGTTGTATTCAATCATTGTTGCTGTCTGCTCCTGCCTTCACCTACAAATATTAGCGTATTTAAATTTGACTCATGTGTCATCAGTTCATACATAAATTGATTCTACTGGCAGTAAAACGTGTATAAGCCAGCGTCAATATCTGTTTAAAAAGCAGTGATGTGCTCATCTATACTAGATGCTGCTGTAAGTCTGAATTGATTTCCTAAAGCTATCAGCCTATCCTCAGGTCTCAAATGTTGTTTTCAGTCATATAAGTGGAAAAAAGCAGTTTGTGTGCATGGCCACACATGCCAAGTCTGAGCAATAACGGTATTACAACATCCAATAAAGCCCACCGACTGTCAGTCAAAAAAATTATGAAGATTGAATAATACCTGCATTACTTATCCACAGAAGGCACAGACTTATTTTCCAGCTTTGAGTTTACGTAAGATTAATGCAAAACACCTAACTGGTTAGCCAGCTAGTTGTGAGTTTGACTTTTTATTTTCTGATTTGTAAGTAATTCACCACTAAACTGCTCTGTAGAAAGTTTACCACAGGGGATCAGAACAGTGCACGCATGCAGCACATGAAATTCGTTTCTAAAGAATGCCAGCATGGGCAAAGGTTTATAGTTGTTGATTGTCGGAAAATAGTTTAACCACTGGCAAATCAACTTTTGTTTATTTTGTAATCAGAAATAACACGACAGCATAATGTAAGCCTCATAGATTCATTTTTTTCATCACTGAAAAAATTATGAAAGAGACAGATGCTACAGAGCTTCCAGAGGCCTTCACAAATTTCTGTAAATAGAAGTTATTTTAATTTATAAGACATTATTTATCTCAACCGTCTATGCTACTTTCTGCTTTAGCGCTCTGAACAGTTTCACTCATACCACTGCTCTTATATTTGAGGAAAACAAAAACCGGGTTCATACTGAATAAAAAAAGAGGTCAATAAGGTCTCTGATGGCTTCGCTTTCCCTTTTCCATTTTCCTCATCTTGTTGTCCCTTGCTTTACCTCACTGCTTCACTATTCCTTTAAAAACAGCTGGAGAGGTAAGCTTCCACAAACTCAACAAGCTTCGTTAATTGAGCCCCTATAAATGTTTTATTTACCAAAGAAGCAACTTGGCCGCCAATCAGTGAGGTGCAGAGCGTGCGGCAGTCGATTAGGTAACCAGAAGGGAGCAGAGTTGCTGGGCAACTCGCTTAACCAAGCTGATTTATGTTATTGTAACATTGTATGGCACTGTAAGGGTCATGCTGAGAGCACCAGTAACAGAATAGGTGCTTTAGTTACTAAAGGAATAATGAGAGAAGTGAAAAGCATACAAGGATACACTTTACTTAAGTAGAACTTTGGGTCCCCTTTAACCTCTAGTCTACTGTGTTACTGTTTTTTGCTAATTTAACTGAAAAATATATTTTGATACTGATTTGATAATTTAATTATGAGGCGAGTTATGGTGTGTAAAAAATTTGTTGGTTGATTTGTTTTGTTTACATGTTGCAACTAAGTGGACACCAACGGGGCAACAGCAGCAAGTTTTCAAATCTGAGAAGGCGAAAGCAGAAGTAGCAGAGTAGAACAAACACAGATTCATAACACTTAAGATCCAACCTTTAGAGTATTTCAGTTAGATTTTTTCCTTTAATTTAGTCTTGTAGTTTCACACCCAAGAAAGGTCTGACAGCTGATTTATCTACAGCTAGCAGCAGGGGCATATCTGCAGCACCTTTCCTCATCTGACTTGATTTTAAATCAGCAATAATAAGTCACTGTCGTAATTTGATAAGACTGAGAACTCTGTGTTCAGATGCAACACTTAGCCATGTTCCTCAGATAAGTGGGTTTTCTCTCGAACAAGAAAATGAAAAAGCAACTGAATGTACAAAGAGTGAATAACTAGGAACAAAATCAAGCAAATATAAATGCTGGAAAAGGTGGTGTGCACTCTGCAAGCTACCCAGTAGCACAATCGTTTTTATTTTGGTCACTATGGCAACAAATACTCTACCCTTGCTTATCAAGGACTTGCTAATTAGTTTGTGGACGATAATAAGGCTTAAGGTAAGACAACCACAGTTAAGATGGTTTCACTTTTAATCATGTGTCCTAATTGAGACTCTTAAGTGTTTTATTCTCACAGCTAAAAACAGCAGGACAGTGTAAAAGGTCACACATGTAGGCAGTGATTCCTACCCACAACAAAATCAGTTTGGCAAAAGTGCACATGAAGTTACAATCTGCTATCTGAAGTCCCTTTGGTGCAAAACATGTGATATACGCACAAAACTCGGATGCTCAACAAAACCTCTGATAACATCTGCTAATTATAATAATTGTATTCAAAACAAATAGTTGTGGCTGATGGTAATGTCAGTCTTTTAGATATTTAATCAGAAACAAACAAAAAAAAAGTTGCATAAAATAACAGTATGTCACTATTTTTTTAGCAATCCAATTAACAGCTGTTGAACAAAGTGGTGGACAGACTGACTAGACTGCCATCACTACAGCATGACAACTATTATGACATTAGGGGAATGCAAAGGCAGTAGGGCAGTTGATTCTCTATTCTATTCAAAAATCTGGCGATAATATATATCACGATACAGGGGTTATGATTAAATATATTTTAATATAATGCAATACTACAAGCATATATACACTGATCAGGCATAACATTATGACCACCTGTACAATATAATCTAATACAACAGTTCTGCCATCAAGCCTACATTTACAAAGTTATAATTTTTCAGTTTTTAAGTTGAAACTGTCAGAAATGTCATAATTCTTCTGCTTGTGCATTATTGAAAACATCACTGTAGGCGATGGAGTCGTACTGGTGGAGTATCTTATGTTAAGAGTTTGGACCTCCCTA
>OMLM01003469.1:227538-253762 GCA_900302695.1 Helostoma temminkii
GCAGCAGGACCGCTACCTGCTGCTTTGTGCAAGGAAGAACAGGAGGAGCACTGCCAGAGCCCTACAAAATGACCTCCAGCAGGCCACTAATGTGCATGTTTCTGCTCAAACTGTCAGAAACAGACTCCATGAGAGTGGTATGAAGGCCCAACATCCACAAGTGAGATCCTCAGACCCATGCTGGTGCAGTGGGCCCTGGGTTCCTTCTGATGCATGACAATGCTAAGCCTCATGTGGGTGGAGTGTGTCAGCAGTCCCTGCACGATGAAGACATTGATGCTATGGACTGGCCTCCCAGTTCTCCAGACCTAAATCCAATTGAGCACCTCTAAGACATCACGTCTCGTTCCATTCACTGATGCCACGTCGCACCACAGACTGTCCAGGAGTTAACTAATGCCCCCCTGATCCAGGTCTGGGAGGAGATCCCTCACCCCCCAGACGTTGTAGGGAGTGCATACAGGCACATGGGGGCCACACACACACTAATGAGCTTTATTTTCAATTGTCTTGAGGAATTTCCACAGAAGTTAGATCAGCCTGTGATCTGATTTTTACACTTTTATTTTGAATATAATTCTGAATCCAGACCTCCATGAAATAATGATTTTCATTTCCATTGATCATTCTTATGTTATTTTGTTTTAAAGCCTTCCACTATATAATGAATAAAGATTTTCCACTGAAAGATTTCATTCATTGAGATATTGAGATAATGTTTTTCAGCAGTGTATTATCAGGAACCTTTAAACCTCAAAGAATTAAAACCTAATCAAGTATTGAACAAAAGCACTTATTGTAAAATAGTTTCACATGTCAGTCGCACCTTTTACTTTGTCTCTCAGTATATTTTAGTTAGTCAGCACAAATGAAGTATGTTAGCTGAGTTGTCATGTCTCTTTTCCCTGTGCAGAGAAAATTATAATATGAAATGCAGCATCAGTATTTTAAGGGGAACACTGTCTTCTTTTCTTACCACTACACCAGAAAGCAACCACATTTTCATCTGAATGCTTCCTCTGTTTTCCACAGTGTATGTGGAGCAGTACTGTAGAATCATGAAAAAAAACAGCACTTCAGCCAAATGATTCTTAGTTGTACCATTAGGTCCTACTTCAGTATACTTTAGGACGACAGGGCTGATGTTTAGTAGGCAACCCTGACCCCTGACCTCTGTTTGAAGGAACGCAAACAAACCAAGCTATTGTTCACTTTGAGTGATGTAAGCAGCAGCAAGGCATGAAGAATAAGTCAAGACAAATACATTTGAGTTTGCTATTTGACAAAGCATCTCTACCATATGTTCTTCTTTCTCTTCTGTCTCCGTCGTCTTGCTTGGCCGTACATTATCTAATAAAGCAAAAATGCCATAAAAATAACCTTAAAAACCCTTCAGCCTGCCAAATTCTGACACCGGCCAAATTGAGATGCCATCATAAATTCTGAAGTCTGTGATTCTTTTATAGACAGTATGGGAAGAGGTGAGCTAAATGGATGAGATAGATGGTTGCCAGTAATGTATGAGCGCGGGGAGAGAAGAGGAAGACACAAATGAGAGCGTTAGAGAGACAGAGAGGAGAGATGTGTATGTAGAAGGGGGGTAGAAAGAGACAGATGAAAACAGATTCAAAGACAGGCTGAGAGCCCATCTCCTAACTGTGTGCATATTAATGCAGCGCTGCAGAAAGCCAGCCATCAAGGCAGTACCCAAGGTCATGAAAGATTACCAGGACCATAACTAAACAGGCCGGCCAAAGATTACTGAGGGCACACTCTTCCCATCAACCTATTCAACCGTGCTATGAGCCCTTCACCCGTGCCACCTCTCTCGCCCCACGTCTGGCCGAGTCTAGGCTCAATCCGATGGGTAATCGTTAATAAGCCAACAAGTTGCCTCTTTCTCACTGATCCACAAGAGTGGGAGGTGGGCTGAATACATGCATTTTGATCAGGCTGCACACAATACCAAAGGTTGTGATGATGTAACAAGACAGAATTTCTTGCTTCTTCTTCTTCACAGTCTCTCCCGCTGCCACCCTCGCCCTCGTTTCCCTGCCTCTCTTCTGTATTCCTCTTCCCAGCAGTGTGGGTGGGGATGACATAAAGGAAGTAGAGACAAATCTGATCGTGGGGGTTGGTATCACTTCAGACTGATTACTTAAACTACCAATCACGGACAGGCCTTTGGCCACCCCCAAACTTCCCTCCATCACCCCCATTAAACAAGCTCTGTCATTAATGGGCTATTTTAGGCCAGCACAATCCATTAGTGCTTGCTGTGCCTGCTCATCTGAGCTGGCAGGTTACGATAATACACACATATAAGTCATAAAGCATTGTGAGGAGGACGTGCTGGCAAGATGGTTATACACTATATGTGGTCACAAATACACAGTTACAGATGTACACTGAAGTACCTCCACTTCCACACAAACCTGTCTCACAATTTGTTTTTATGAATTATTAATAATATTAAAAAAGTCATTTCCACTGAAAATTGATATATAATTATGACACTACATTGGTCAGCCTTTCAACTGTCCTATTCGTTTGTGTGCACTAAAAAAAGAACAGTTGTGGTTATGTATCATTGGCTGTAAGAAAAGGTCCCCTGTGACAAGGAATGTATTTAATCCCAGTTTGTCAAATTTTAAGTCGAGGAGCCTGAGCAGAGGTTGACCTTTGTGGTGCTCCTTCCAGCCTGCAGAGAATCATTTGTTTCTTCTGTACACTACACTAGGTGCTTAAATTGAAACCACTGCTGCAGTTGCACTACTACTATGCTCTATGTAACCCAGCAGCCAAATGTCACATTTTCAGGTCAGAATATCAGCTTTTGATGGGGAGAATTTATTCAATTTAAATTTAGCAATGCACTTTTTTTTTTCTCAAATAAGTTTCCCACAACGATAACTGTAATGAGGTCCTGCAATATATTTCAATTTCATTTCTTATCCTAAGAACCTTGTAAACACTTTCTCAGATCAACACATTGACAAGTCGCGCCGGTGGTAATGACTTCTCCGTTTTTATTGGAATTAATCTGTCTCGCAGAATGTTCGAGGAGATAATTAACTGGTGCTTTCATCTTCATTTTAACTGGCATGTTCATTAACGGATTTGCCGTATCCGGTAAAAAAAGAGATCTAATGTTTCTGTTAATGAAAATAAACAAATAAATTACTTGGACCAGAGGCAATCAAGTCGAGGCAAAGTTTTGGCAGGGTGACAGGCATCAAGGTGCGTTGAGCCAGCTTCATTAGCTGGAATAGGGCAATCATGTAAGGTATCATGCAGGCGGCACAGACATAATGATCATGATAATGTCAGCAAATAATAAGATAAACAGGTCCCTAAGGCTAGGTTATCATCACTGTATCAAATCTTCTCTTCATTATTTCCTGTATATTTTGACATTCATTCATTGTCTGTCTCACATAAGCAAAAACTGCATTTTTACAGCTCCAGAGAAAAAGGCAGGGAGATACATGTGAAAAAAGTCAAACTTCCGTGCCACACTTTGTCAGAGGACTGATCTACCCTTAGTGCTTGCCCAAAATCCTATATTAGGTAATGAAGCCCAGCTGTTGAAGATACTTAATCTTACTGTCAAAAAGGCAGAACATTTTGCACCCATATATTCCCTGACTAGCTTCTATAACTCTGTAGAGACAGTCATAATGGTTTCTGAAAAATCATATTAAAGTAATAAGGAACTTTTGATAGCTTTTATATAGCAGGACAGCGTTTCGAATTGTCAAGGCATAATGTATTGCCTGATTTATTTAAACACATACATTTTTTACATATAATATGTTTATACAAATGTATTTTATATTGTATGTAGCTGCTAATGCAGCCCCTTTTACCGAAAAACAAACATAATTAAAGAAAAAACAACTGAAACTCTCTAGTTAAAGCCTCAAATGATTTAATTTAAAATTACACAATGATGCAAACACTTGCAAACATGCCATTTTTCTGTATGTTTTTTTTCGTCAATAAATTCCATAAAACACCCAACCAAGAATGGGTTATTTTGCCTCGCAATATGTTGCTGACTTTGCTCCAATGATGCAAACGTTAAGAAAAACAAACAAGCAAACAAACTAAAACAATGACCCACACATTTTTTAATGGCCAATAAAACATTACTCAAACAAAAGACAACACTTTGGAGGCTGTTTTCAACTGTAGATTAATACATATTTAGTGGTGGTGAGTATTTACAGCAGCAGGATTTTATGTATTACTTTTTTTTGTAATGATTAATGTTGTAATTGATGTGTGTGGCACAGAGGAATAGGCCTTACAGGGCATGACAAAATGACTTTTACACAAAAGTGAAGAGAGCGTTTGCCATTTGTGTTCACATATTTGGAATGATGAATCAAAAATATAACACTGCTAGGGTAAAGGGAAGCAGCCTAAATAATCAGGTGGATGAGGTTAGGTGAAGTTATTTATTATAATGATTGGCTGTTCTGCACATTACACAAGTGATTATAACAAGGTTGGTCTAAAACAGAAAACAATTATTAAAGATTAAAGAAACAAAAAACAATAGCATCTACTAACCTAGCGTGATAATCCTTTTTTTTTTCTTAATCCTAATGTGTCAGTGTGAGTGTGAGTGTGAGCTTTTGGATGTGAGTGTACCAATAGAAGTCTAGAACCAGGCCCTGTTTAGTCCAAGTTTAGTATCCACTGACTAGCAAACAGCTGTTCACATCAAATCACAGCTGCTGCGAGTGACAGCTAGGCTGGACTTTTAACTTTACTACTGGTGAAATTGCTGCAACTTAAAATGGGACACCAGTGAAACATGCTAAATCCTCATTTAAATACAACCACCTTCACCATGTTTGCACCTCTTGTCAATTGTGGAATTTATTTAGTGGATCGCCGCAAAGTGCCCACAAACAAAATGCACAATTGTCAAAATCATGCAAACTATTTAGTATTCATCAAGTGGAATCTTAGTAAATGAGGCTGTATATGTGCATATTACCTTGTTCAACCTTCAAAAGAAGTACACAAAACAGAAATGTTTGTGTACTTCTTGGTAGGTATACCTGTCACACTTTGAGATAGCTTTTCATACAATAGCACACCGGGATAGTGGCTTATCACCTCCTGTTCCATTTCCCTCCCTCTCTTCCTCTCTCCCTTTCTTTCAGTCTCTCTCCTCTTTTGACTCCCCTTGTGTCCCTCCCTCCTCTCCTCGCTCTAGCTGTACACAGTATTTGCATATCAGTCACTGAGGAGCTGTTTCTCTAGTGGCAGTGGTTGTCGCCCTAGAGTATTCTTGTCTGGCATCACTACACAACGGAGAGATCAGAGAGCCAAGCACTGTGCCTCTTAATGGAAAGATCTCCCCCCACAGGATCCTCTACCACATGCATTCTCTCCTGCTTTCATTTAATCCTCTCTCCTCGCTTACTCTTCTTATTTTTCTCTCTTGTCTTTCCTCGAACCTGCCTTTTCCTTTTCCTTTCACTTTCCCATTCCGCAATCATCTGTCTTTTCTCCTCCTCCTCTTCTCCAGTCCTCTCCATCTCTCTGAATCCTCTCTTAACTTTAACCCCTCCTCTCGTGTACTTGTTTTGAACACACCAGAACCAGGACATGGGTCTCTAGGGGTGCCGGGGCTTCTTATATAACATTATAAAAAATTCACACATTGCATGTTCTTATTACAGAGAGAAGTAGAAGAAAAGAGGAGGAGAAATGTGGTTGATGTGGGGGTAGGGGTTGCAACTGCAAATTAAAAATAACTTAGGAGTATGGAGAAGAGGTGGGGGAAAAATACAAGTACAAAACAGCCTTCAGTGCCATTTTGGCAGCTGGGATGTTAAATCGTGCCACTGCGCATGATCAAAAACAAGCTAGCCAGCTTATAAACTGCCACTGAAACACAATACAGGAGAAAAGAAATGCTGCAATTCCTGTCTATATCCACACATCTACATAATGTGTACTGTGTTGCACAGCACAAACTCATTTCTTCTCAATATTACTTCTCTGATGGTGGTTTTCTCGTGAAAAAACAATACAATTACCATTAAATTGATGGCTGTCATGCCACAGCCCCATTTCCACATTATCAATCATCAAAGGGGTTTTATTGTGGAAGCAGCAAAGGATTCTGGTGCCTAATGGTGTAACGCGTACAATATTCCCCTAGTCGACAGATATGGAAGGCATTCCATACAAATAACATAACAAGGTTGAGCATCCCACTCATGAGGTTATTCATTATTTCTGCTAGCCACAAAGCGTTGAATCACAATTGCACCTACAATGGAGTCATTGGTCATTTTCTTTTTGTGCAGGATTGTAATATAACTGGTTTAAAAACCATAAAAGCCTGTTTACCACCGCTATTCACAGATCATCTGCAGAGCATGAATTATTAATCGACCAGAGTGTCTCTTTTCCTCTTCTCCCTCTTCCTTTCTCACTGTTTAAAACACTGTTCATGCCTCTGCGTGTAATGTCAGGCAGAGGCATTAGTCATTAGTCTACCTGTGGATGACTTCAGGTATGTCTGTACAGCCAATGCTGCTAAATGATTTGACTCTAATGAACAGCTACAAGGTCAAGTTAAGTAAGGTGTGAGGAGAGAGAAAAATGTGTTCTCTTCTTTGTGATGGACACAACACCCCCTATTTCTTTCTCATATATTCCTCAGTTTTTGTCAGTCCCTATTTTTCTATCTCTAGGGGAGAATTAAGGCTCTATGTTGCGTTACATGTGGTCTAGCCTGGTTGTTTCTCAGCAATGGAGCCCTTATGTCTTCAATGTTAATGAGGAATTATCAGAAATTAATTAAGATTAAAAAAGGTCCCAAGGTGAAGGACTTACTTACTACAATGCCAGTGCCTTCTACAATCTGTAACACAAGAGTCAGCCAAATACTGTGAAAGCTGTGACAATGCGCTGCAGGACTGCATTGTTCACTCACACACACACACTCTCAAGTGTGCAGTACATGTAAACCTATGCAGGCCATATACAGTAAGCATCACATACTCCATACACTTACTGTGCAAGTTCCCCCAGTTCTTGTTTCCTCCACTTAAACAAACAGGCTCACAACAGTGACGTGTAGCTGAACATAAGCAGAGGCAGCTATGGGATGATTGGACAAGCTGCTGTCTTCTGCTAGTGAACAGGTGAGGAAAACAGTGTTGGTGCCGGATTACACCATGTCATGCAGGGCCACAAATCCCACATTAGTGATCCATCCTGTGCTGTGTGCTGATTTGTTGACTAATGGACAAATGCCAATGACACATTTTCTAGTTGCCTTCCTGCCTGTGTCATTTGCTGCCTCTAGTATTGCTGGTAAGTGCCAAAAAAGGGCACAGCATTACAGTTAGACTGATGTCCTCCATGTGTAGTTCTTTTAACTACACAAATACATGCTGGGCTTCATGTCAGGGGTTTTCTTTACGAGGTGAGTTCATCATTATTTAAAGGTGAAGAAACCCACTGTGTTGCCACAACAGACTCAAGGTTAATTTGTGCATATGAAAAAAAAACAGCCCTCCCATGTAACAAGGGCTGCGCTTGTTTCTTCCTGACTGGTGGCGCATTATGTGGTCGACACCAGCGGAGCAATGTGACAGTTTACATCAAACATCTCTGTCTCACCCATTATGCATCTCTGGGGTATGGGCCAAGTCCCATTGAGATCTGGATGCCCGACATGGAGTCAACAGCAGCTCAGGCTCCAGTCACACAACAGAGTCATCTCTCACAGATGCATGCACACACTGACACAGCGGTCTTCTCCTTAATAAATAACAAATGAAAGCATGAAGCAGTGGCTGGCTCACCTCTAAAATCTTCACTATCAGTGAAGTCTTTTACCAGATTGTCTTCGTGATTTCTCAGCTTTTTGGGAGAAACATGTTTCGTTGATATGGCAACATGCTGCGGTGCAGGATGAATGTCACAACAGGTGGATGAAGGGCATTTAAAAATCTTACTAGTGATGTTCAGTGTGACTGCAATTAAATTCAGTGACAATATTTGGAATAGAATTATGCATTTCAGTCATCAGTTATCAATAAATAAAGCCTGCAACTATCAGTTATTTTAGTAATCAGGTGAGGCATTTATTAGATAAGATATGTCCTAGTTGAAAAGCAGCAATAAACATACAGGAAACACGGCAAGTCTCTTAAAATAATTAATTGGTTTACTTCAATAACCATTTTACATTTTGGGTTTTGAATAAAAAATGGAAATACCACTACTAAAATGTAAATAATGCCTATGAGATGAGAAAACCAATTTTGCACAAATAACCCGTCTACATATCCAAACCTCTAGTTGCTGGCATTTTACTGCCTACTGCAGTCTCTATTATTATTATTGGCTTCAAGGATTTAGTTATTTGAGTTTCTCAAAAATTTATTTCAGCCCTACTTTCTTCTCACAGGGTATATCCATCTGTCTTGCATTGGATATTATCATCCCTAAATCATTTTAAAGTTACAACCCCAAAAAGCAAAATAACCATTACAAAAGTTCCCAATCAGGTCTATAATGCACCACACGACACAGTGTCAAACTATCCTTCAGTCCATTCCACTCTATTCCACTGTATTTGTCTACAAAACATTTCAACTTTGTGATGCTTGATGGCCATGCAACTATGCAATGATATCAAAGTGCAACAAACAGAAGTTGTGTAACTTCACTGCACTGCACCATAGTACGACTGCCAAATTGTGCACATTTTCCACATACTTATCAGCTGCTCTAATACCCAAAATTCAACAAGGCTTTCATTATGAAGGGAAAGTATTCTGTGAGACAGGGAAATACCAGTGCAATGCATGTTAAACCTGCTTCTACAATGGCTGAAAGAAATGTTTTTGTTTTTTTTCTCCTTCATTCCTGTTTTAGGAAGCAATCTTGTGTTTGGAAATTTGCATTTTTTTGCAAGAGAGACTCATTAATTCAGAATGATTGTGGAAACTGTGCCATTTGTTCCACTCTTGTGACTTTTAATGCACCACAGAAACAGGGTTGTTGCACAGGGGAATGATAATCAAAAACCACAGTGTAATTCTCTGGTTCCAACAGCAAATTCAAGTTGTTGCACACATGCTGATAGGGAAATCACTATGAGACGAATAAAGCATAGCATATACATTTATTCCATAATACATTTAACTGCCCAATTATTAAATATTTCACTAATTTCACAATTAATCTTTTGTAGCTGCTAGTATTCAAATAATGTACGTCTTCTTTTGTATTTACCAATCACAATTTAAGGATACTGGTATTGGTATTATGTTTCTTAAGCATTACTTTAAAAACATTAGACAACAACCAAATTTCCTGATTCTTACACGCTCACTTGTCATTGACCTACTGTTGGCAGAAAGAGATGGCTAAAACTACATAACCTACTGAAAATTCTATCTTGCTGTGTTGTTGGGTGCTACGATTAAAAGCCAATAATTTGGAGTTTAACCACATGCCAGCTGCTACTGCCAATAAAAAAAACAAAGACAACTGTGGTTAATTGATGAGAGAAAGGACTGGACCAATCAGCCTTGATCAGCCTTGGGTGGATACAGTATGTGTCTAAAGGGTTGTCATGGACACCTGTCACAAACTGGAAAACTCTCCTGTACATGATGTAGGGTACAGTGAATGTGTTTGCCTCCAGTTTTCTCTTGCTTTGCCTCCAGCTAATATTGATGTAATCACAACCTAGGCTTTAAAAACATCCAATATGAACAACCTTAAACCAAACAAAAAATAAAGAGCCAAAACAATGATATCATCTCCTTTAGTCCATTATGTTTAGTCTGTGCAGCATATGTGTCTTATGTCAGGACACGTATAGACCGAGGAGCAGTGAAGTCTGTTATATTCAGCAGATATGTGTACTGTATAGACCCAAACTGTAGAGCTTTGAATTCCAGCCAACAGTAACCATTTCATCTTCAGTGTCATCACAGCGTCTGTGTCCAACCAATTTAGCCACAATGCTTCCTGAGCTGAAAATAGTCTGGTGAAGCACTTTTTTGCTGCTTAACAACACAAAGTGGAATATTCAATGTATCAATTTTTGATATAGGTGGCAGGTTATCAAATTACCCATGCCATCTCACTGTATTTTTAAGTCACCACAAAGCAAATTGGATAATGTGTCAGTTTATATTCAGCTCAAGTAAGCAAAAGCTATTTATTCAAACTGCATAAAGGCAAACAAAACACTCTGAATACAGTGGATGTATTCATATGGACAAGAATGCCTTGGATCTGGATCTTTTATGGAAATTGTAGGAATGACCTCAGTCTTCTCCGTTACAAAAGGTGAAACGTACTGCATATGGAAAAAAAAGGTACAGGTACTGCAGACACTGGCGCTTGTAAAGGGGCATTTCCCCATCAAATACAGTTGATAGTTACTGAATTACAGTAACTTTCAAGCAGGGGAAACTGCTAAACACTCTATAATTAAAGGCCAAAATAAAGATAAACAAAGAAATCTCAGTCTTGTACACACCAATGAAGCTTAAAAATAAATACAAAAGCAGCAACAGAGTTAAGCTTGTGCAGCACAGCCAGCCATCTTCTATTCAAATTATTTCAGCTAGAATTATTATTTCAGCTTAACTAGATACAGTTTGAATAAACAGTAGGGTTTCAGCACTCTGTGTTGGCCCTGATCCATAATTTAACTAAGAGCTGATTCAGAGCACAACTTAAAGAACTCCGTATTAACTTTTATTATTGGTACGCAGCATAAGTGCATGTTTTCTCCCTTATTTTAAATATGCTGAATAAAGTTTTGCTTGGTTGTTAAAATTTAGTTTAGTGGAGTCAACAAAATGGCTTGGCCCTTTAACAGTTCTTATTTACCGCGTTGTAGGGTAAAATAGGAGCCGGTGTGACAGGTAGAAGTACACAGCTGAATAAGATCATCAACCAAAATCTACTAGAACTAAACCAGAACCATAAAGCGACACATTCAAATGGTAAACATTTGCACTATTTTGAGATAAAATGTTGATTCAATAAAGCTGCCCTGAAGTGTTTTTTTTTTGCCAACTCTGCAGGTGTGTGAATGATTCTCATTTTTACTAGGCCATTTAAATGAATTAGTGTCATGCATGGCTGGCGCCATCAAGACTCGAATACTTTTGCACATGAAAAGCGAAGGTGGAGGAGAGGTGGTAGTGAATCCATTAGCCTTGCTATGTCTCACTGGCTCCATTGTTTTATTCTGTTTCCTTGCAGCACAGGATTCACCTCCTCAATGCTGCCACACAGAGAAGAGTAGACTCGATGAAAAGCATGAGACTGGGCCACACAAAGATCGAACAGGAGAGCAGGAAACAGGAAAGCAGTTGAGTGTTTGAGAAAAAAAAATAGTGGGGGAAATACTGAAATGTGAACCTAAACATATCATTTCTTTGATTTGAAAAAAATAGTGGACATAAGAACAGTGATAATAATAGCAAGGAGTGCAAGCCTCCTACAGCTTTTTATTTTTAATAGAAATAATTTCCACGGTCTTGCAGAGTGTTGTACTGTGTTGTTGCTTTTCCATTGTATGTTATTTGCAGTTTTCCTTCAGGTGTACCAGGTCACATAGAGAGGGTCTATCTGTCACTCCCCCTGGCGGCAGCAGCCAGCTGAGTGGCAACAAGGCAACAAGCCTGAGCTACTTTTATATTTTTTAACCTGTTGGAACTGTATGTCAAGTCGAATTTTGTGGTTATAACTCACAGTATCTTCGGGGAAAAAAAAAATATATGTGTATATAATGTGTGTGTGTATATATACACTGTTCACCTGCAACGCCTCACTGTAAATTGTGTTACTGACCATGTAGATGTAGACACATTTGGGGTCATAACAAAGGGTATCACCTTGGACTTTCTTTCATACTTTATTATTCTATACCATTCTACAGTGCAAAATTTACATTCAGTGCCTTAGCAGGAAGTAGTGTGCCCTTTATGTAGTGACATACAAAGTGAGGGTGTGAAGGTCATGGTGGTGAATGCGCATGTAATGCTCTCCATTTTCATGCAGGAAACCAAGTTGGTATCTTTTCTACTGTATGTGTGATTTGAAAGAACTGCAGCGCACAAGGTCTCCTTGCTGCACTCATTCCACCGATCCCAGAAGTTCAGTGAGTTGTGCTGCATATTAATAATGGCTCCTTAACACCTGCAAATTTCAAAAGAAAAAAAAAAAACTGCTTTGTTCAGTATAAGAGTACTTACTAATATGTTACATTACAAAATAAACAGTGTTTTAGATATGAAGAATGATGAAAAAAAAAACAGGATATGAACCAAACCATGTATTTGGAGAACCGCTACACCCTTAAAGGCGTAGTATGATGTATTTGGTTGCAAAACACAGACATTACACATAATTCATAATTCTTTAGAATCTATTTCTATCTTTTTCTGGTCAAATCTAAAGTAGCGTCAGAAGCTTGTGTTTCCCCATTACTGATGGACTAAAGTTGTCTGATTTACTTTAAAGTGAAGAGGAAGTGATTAAGACTTGAGGTGATGTTGGAATCAGCTGTTTTAAAACACATAAGTCGCATAAGTAAATATTATGATTTGATGACTCTAAAAGTGACAATGGCATCAATTGCAATATACATATACTGGAATATGCCTTTTAAGGACATATTCACTAGAATTGCTGTTATTTTTAAAACACGGGAGAAGTCAAACTCTATTGAAATTGGACTGTCTGTATAGGACTAATTGTAATGCATTTGCTGTTTTATTTAAATATTACCTTAATTGTTAGATAAAAACATTTGAACTGCACTGTATACAACAACTCTTATTAGCTTTCCATTTTATTATAATCAAAATATTATACTAAACAGATCTACATAGTATAACACCTGAAGGTCAAGATGTAAATATTGTAAATTACATTATTAATGTTAGAGAAATTATTCTCTTATGCCATTTTACATACTTCATGCCTACATTACAACCTAATTTGACATTATCTAGGCCAGTTAAACTTTGGTTAGATTTAGGTAATGATCACGATGAGATGAGTTAAAAGACGTTTTTTCTAATGTAACAAACTTCACAAAATGAAAGAACTCCAGTTCTGCATTTGGTCGTCCTGCCCACCCACTGTGACCTTCTCCCTATGCAATTTGTCTCTGACATCACCTAAGTCATCTGACATTTGCTCTTGCCATAATTACTCTGTTTTACCAAAATTTACCAAGGGAGCACCGTCACAATGCTTTGCAGCACCTGCTGTGTTGAGCTGTAAGGAATGCTCTTGACATTTATATTAGGCTGAAGCACTGATTGCAAATAATAGCATTGAAACCATATTCAGATGTGAGATGGACAAAGTTAAAAATATGACTGTCGAATAGAGTATGGTAGTGGAACATTCAGGACTTCAAAAATGTCGGGTTCATCAGAGAATAAAGATTGTAGTTGATACATCAGGCAAGAAGTCAAAGAGATAATGAGAAATATTAAAATGAACATACTGTTACAAAAATGACACTTCTAATGAATCATTTGATTGTGAACTTCATAACAGACCAGACAATCAAAGTTGTTCATCATTAAAGACATTAAATTAATTCCTCTCTCACGAGCTGGACGAGGAGTGACGGTGCTACGTAGTTATTCATCTGAGCAATTTTCCCCCGCACTGTGCTCACTAATCTATTCAGCCATTTGCAGAGGACAGATGTAAGAGAGCGAAGACCTGATGAGAACAAACAGGCGAAGACTGACTTGTGGGGCGAGGGAAAGGTCAGCCACAATGATGAACTCTTCAGGTCAGGTGGCATCAAGCTAAGCATTGATCACTCTCTTGTATGGATCTGTGTAATCAAGCTGGTGTCTTTGCTTTGTACACCTATTTGTCTACACCGTGTTGTTGATGCTTATAAAAATGACTGCGAGGCAGATGCCCTGCAGTGCTATTTGCTCACATGCCATGCCACACACCAGCCATTGTCCAAACTTAAATAAGGTCTCCGATCGGACACACTTGATTTTACAGCTGAAGGCTACAGTTGCAGGATGGGTGTTGCAGTCCTAAATGAGACCAAGTGCCCAAATGGGAAAACTGTGGCTCCTAAATGAGGCATTACTAAAGGAATTTAGATTCCTCCCACTGCACAGAGAGGCTTGGAAAATAATATTTTATTTAGAGTTTAATTGCAGCTTGTGGCCCTGAGTGCCCCGTCAGATACAGTATAATGGAATCTAATATGATTGTAAATGGTTACTGTCTTAACTCTGCATGATCCCGGAGCATATGGCAATGCAAGGATTTGTCCTTTTCTCTTACAGAAAAAAAGAGAAATGACAGACCACAAGGAAGCGAATGGAATCGTAACAAGACAGATGCATTGCTAAGTCGGGTAGATTATCTCAAGCTCTTACCCAAAGCCAGATACAGAACAGCAGAGCTCAGTAGAACGTCTACTGTAGTAGAAGACATAAATATATTCTGGGGAATGCAGAATGTCTGTATTTCTTGAATTTGGCAAGATATAGTTATTTTGCATTCACTACAATGTAAAATACTGTGTCTACCACATTTTGACAAACTGTCAAAATACAAAATGTGTTACCTGCATTTGTGTCCCTTGGTAATTGGTTTGATTGACTAGCTTTTGGAACCATGAGCCCATGTTGCAAATAAATTGCCAAATTTGCTTCAGCACCATGGAAAACCATGTGACTCTGCTCATTATAGTATGTCTGACTGCGCAGCCCTCAAGTTTCACCCACAGCAGGATTTGTCATGGGGCTGCTGTCCACTTGCTTCATTTCCAGCTGCAGTTGTGAAGAATTCATCACAAGAGTAGCCTTTGACTTCATCCTTTGTTAGTGTGGAAAGAGCTTTTGGATAAAAGGAAAGAAGGGCAAGCACACACAAAATCCTGAAGGCCTAGTCAGGATCTCAACAAAAGGACCCAGAACTCATCAAAAGGTCAACACTACAAAAGTAACATGAAAAGACTGTTGTTTTGACATCACTCTTTTTTAAAGTCACTCTCATCCATTTTATTCATAAAGAAAAAGATAACAATGTAGAAAGACGAGACCGCCCGAGAAGTGATTGTCAGGAGGAGCGAGGCATGCGGCAAATGACATGACACACTTCCAAAGGCATGCTGGCTGAGACAACAAATCCACCCACATCTTTATCTGTGATCAAAGGAAAGATTTATGATTCTCTGCATTTGTAGTCCTCTCTCCTTCCCACTATCTCCCTGCCTCTTCACACATTATCTCTGAGTTAAGGCTATCAAAATGAATTTGCCAGCCGACATTTCTGACCCTCCACCAACGCAAGGATGAAATTTCCCTAGAGTGACACTTTCATCAGGCCACTTACTGTCTTGACCTTCTGCAACTTGTGCCCTTTCTGTGGTATAAACATGGATAATGCGCTCAGGCCTCAGAGTCTGGGGGCTGTCTAAAGTTGCATGGAGACACCATATGCTGGAGTCACAGCTTGTCTCAATCTGGACTGACAGACAGCCAGCAGGCCAGATGGATGGTGCTAGTGACTGAGACAGTGATGGGTTCACTAGGTTGGTGATACTCAAAGGAACATCAGTGCGGAGCATATCGAGCTAGCTGACATTCTTGATTTGTCCAGGTTCCATGACCACAGTGATGGACACGGGATTTGCCCCAAGAGTCCGTGAATGAGTTGGTATCAGGCCCACAGGCAACATCACAGGTTCAATGTTTACACTAACCTGACAGACACAAATACAAAGATGCCGTACAGTATGTCATCACTGTGATTCATAACAATTCAATACATGTTTACAAACTACCCTGAAACTAGTTGTAACCAGTTATAAGCTATTTCATCTTCAGGCTGAATATATTTAGAAAATAGCAGGATATCAGGACTTAAAGAAAAAAAAATGACTTTTTTAGCCATTTAGAGCAAAAGTATCTTAATGACAAAACAGTTTTTCAGTGCCATCTAAAGAAGTGAAACTAAATAAGCAACAGCTTCTTTCATTCACAAATTCTTATGACACAATGCCTGGCTAATTACTTTCCTTGATTCAATTTGTCTTTGGGTGCTGCTTTAACAACCCACTACTTCCTAATAACTTACTTAATAGATGTTGGAGAGAGGTTGTGGTCATGGTTAAAAAAGTTCACTGTGGTGTAGTAGGAGTCAGGGCATAAATCAAAATGTCCAATGCTGAAATCACAAGCTGTTCACACAAACTTTTACACACATATATCCCCTGGTGGACTAGTGGTTATGATTTGACACTTATACCATTGTGGCCTGGGTTTGATTCCCGATCAGAGAACAGATCAGATTTTTCCCATATTGCCTAGATGTCAGGAGTTGATGCACTGTATGGGGACTACTGCTAGGTTGTGTCAATGGATCAGTTGGTTTTTCCTGGCCACATATCGCTATGTCCTTAGACAAGTAACCCATTATAAATGTCCAAACAACAAAATCCTCATGTGAATTAATAAAATATGCCAAAATGAAAATCTAATACACCACAGGCAGCATTTGCAAAAGGGGCAGCTTGACCAGAAAAGGTAAACACAGGTCTTTATAAGCATTTGATAAAATGATGAAAGCATCTTTTTTTTCTCTGTGAAGGACAGTCTCAGTATATCAAACAAAACAATTCTTCATTTTGCCTGGTTTTGTGTATGTAGATCATTATATCTCTCAGTAAATATGAATAAACATGTTTATAAGCTGCACTTCATCAATGTTCCCTAAACCCACTTTACTAGAACCTCTAACTAAATAGAGCATAACATTACTGATGTTTGAGAGCTACCCTTTTCCCTCGTAGACAGATTAGCTTACGAGGAAGAAATGCATTAGCACAGCTAATAAACTACTTCCATGTAAACTCAGAGTGACACCACACTGCCATTGTCTAAACTTTATTTAAGCAGGCAGGTTGACTAACAACACACTTTCATTCACAGTGACAGGCTGGAAGAGTTTCTGCAGAGTGAGACTCACAAACAGGTCAACAGGCCTCTATTTGTACATCCACTTCTATACTGCTGTTGCAAAAACTGTTCTTGTAAGCAGGTAATGCATGATGTATCCACACATGGAAAATATATTCATGATAGGACTGTACATAGGTTGTGATTGTAAAACCAAAACCATACATATGGTGCAATGAAAATATACCATTAGCATTGCTGACAGATCATATTATAGTACAATGAACACAGGTTCTTTCACTGCACAATTCTGTGTTTATCCACATGGCCCCCAGTGTAGCGCTTATCCCTGGGTTAAAAACCATTTCACAATAGCTGAGGCAGGTTAAACCTGATTCTAACCTAGATGACTTTGTTTCACAGCAGGGCTGGCCCCAATTTTTACAGGGTTATCTTTTGAAATTGGAGTAAACCTGGGGTTAATTGTTGCAGGTGTGAACTAGGGGTGAAAGCAGGAACATATTTGTGTCATTCAGCTAAACATGTTAAATGTTATCAATCAGCCTGTGTGTTTTTGTTGCAGCAGCCATAAGACACACACACTTAGGCTTGCTAAGGTTTATTTCTGTCTTTCAGGTGGTTAGGTTTTAAATAAATTTAACTGAATGTCTTAACAATCAATGTCCAAAAATACAAATAGAAAAGTGAACATGTCCAAAAAACAGAAAGAACAAGATCAAAATTTAAAAACATTAGGCTATATGCAGTTGCGGGGGATGTGTGTGGTAAATTAGAGCTAAGGAACTTTCCAATCTAACAAAATTTTGTATAATAAGCTGAAGTAGAGGGTATGATTACATAAAAAACAAATGACAATCCCCTTTTCAAAAATGAAAAGCGTGGAATTGACAGTGTATGTCTAGATGTAGGGTATGCATTTCTTCCTCAGCTGAGATGTGCTCTCTCTTGTAGCAAAGTAAGTTACTTTAAATCTACAGTGTAGATTGACAGTGTATCTGGTGCTGCAAGAATGAACCTGTGAAATTGAAAGCTACTGAACCTGATAGGTGTATCTCAAAATAAACATTCGATGGACTAGAGATTTGCTTATTTAAACATTTTTCCAAGACGACACCGCTGTGGACACTGAAATGGTCTGACTGGTTTAGTTAAAACTTGCTCAGCCGAAGAAGCTCAAAGTCAGTTCACTGGCAAATATGAACGTCCAAGAAATGATAGGAAATTTGACACAAGGTATTTTTGGGCATTTGGATGCTGTGCTATATCAAAACCAAAATGTATTTAAAAGACTGCAGTACTGCAAGCAAGGTTTTCCCTGCTAAAATTGCCATCAATCTGGTTCAGAAAAGAGGCGTCAGATTGGTTGAACACTAAAAACTTTTTATTAAACAGTTATTCAGTCAATGAACGAAATGGTTATAAAGACACAGTGCCTCTTTCCACATAGTCTCAATACTTAGCCTGCAGTTGCACAACATTCAGTTACTTGCATCAAGAAATTATTTCCTTGATTTGGTTTGTTTGGGCAGTTAATTATTTGGCCACTGTCACCAGCACACATTAAATTACTAAAATTATAAGCATAACATTATCTACAACCAGCTGAAGTGCAACTGTGAAGTACTCACTATCTGGACTCACTATGAAAATTGTATGTTAAGGCCCTGGGGTGCCTGAACTATAGTACATGCCATCGTTGAGACATGCATTCATCACAACTGCTATGTAAGCAGTAGGATGCTTCTTGCCAAAGAAACAACCCAGAATGCAAGGATTTGTGGGTAGCGTTTATAACAAAGATAATACACTGGAGACCACAGGTCAGCAGCTGCTCATGATGCTTACATACAAATAAAATCAGGCTTGAGCTCAGTGTGGAATTCGGTATACTGTTAGTTTGTCATACTGTCAGTCAGACTGTCAGTTCATGTTTATTTTTTTCACAGAATGCAATACCACAATACAGAGTATTCCAGTCAAATGCCCATTGACAAGGCACTAAGAAAATAGCCAAGAAGAATATGTTTCAATGTGTCCTCCACTGCACACTTACGATGCAAGCTTGATTAGAAGTTAGACTGACTGTGAGAGAACCCCTGGGTGCTGTATGTGGAATATTTTCTGACAAGTTTCTGTGTCTTCAGATTGTGACATAAATTTAACAGACATTTAACCTTCTGTTTGCAAGAGCATGACAAGAATTTAGTGTTAAAACAAACTATGGCTGTGTAATGCGTTTGTGAGGCTGTGGGTTAACTGTGCTTTCAAGAGTGTATCTCTGAAGTGGCCTATGGAGACCGAAGTGCTGAAAGAAGAGCTTAGTGTGAGCACACCAGGTCGAGATGGGTAACTGAGACTGTCAGCAGAGTGACTGCGCATGTTCCATCTGTGTGCACGGATGCATCAGTGTAACTCAGATTGCGTTAAGTCTGTGACTGTTACAGCAAAGCAAATGTGTGACTGTCATTTGGACAGCTGAGACCCGCCATGTCCTGATGTTTGCACAGCCGCCCACTCCAATATGTCTGCAGAGCCATACGAAAGATCCTCCAGGCAAATAGAAGAAAATTAAAAGATGGAGAAAATTTAAAAATGTTTTTACAGGTAATAATCAATGCCTGTTTAGGTATAAAGTACTGAAAGACACAATCATGCACTTAGCATGCAAAAACGGCAAGTGAGAACTTGTGGGACTTAATTGTGATTTTAAACCTTTTACGGCCAGTTTCATACAGGTTATCATTTTTCTCCTGTATGCTTCTAGCAAAGAGGTCTGTTTCGATCTTCTAGTGTAATTTGACATCTATATACTTTATTATCTGACACCTGCAGCTCCACACCGCCTCTAAGAAGCGAGCTGTTCAAGAAAATGAACATTTCTGACTCGAGGCCATTTAGGAAGCAATCACAGTGAGCATAAATGGACCACTGACCCCTTTAGCTTAATCCAAAGAGGTTAATGCATTAAAGATGGAACACTTCCAAGCACTGAAATACAAGGACGTTCTGTTGAAGATTCACTTTCACTTTAAACACTTACATACCCTATCCTCACCTCCTCAAGATCTATTCAAATTATGAACAAAATGTTAATGCCACAATAATGTTTTGAGAAGAACAGCAACTTGGACTTAGTGGGAATTCACATTGAAAGCAAAATATGAGACATTTTGTTCAGTCCACACTCACTCCGACCTCCATTCAGCATCTCTGTCCTCAGAGCAGGGGTCTGTGTGTCTGTCTGGCAGAAGGGCAAAGAGACAGTGGCCAGACAAACTGTCTTTCCCAGGCTGAGAGAGAACAGAAATTTACTGGATAAACACAGTTTTCATGTTGGCTGAGCAAAAGTAATCAGGGATGTTTTTATGACTGGTTTTATTCATTTTTACCCATTTGCTGCAAAAGTATACTTGGCCTATACTCGTACTTATACTTAAGTATATAGAATTACCCAGCATACATTTCAGTAGTTTAACTTTATAAAAAAACGACTATAAGGGCTATAAATAAAACATTTTTTACCAATTGTTGTGTGACATGGTGTTTTGCCTTTTAAAAAGACTTTATGTTTATGTATTGTCAGTAAAACGTTGCTTCTCTGTAACTTTTGAAAACCTAAAATAACTACTTCCACAATTACACAACTGTAATGACTGACACAGCTGTGCTTCAGTTCATCAACATTGTAGGACGTCAAACTGCATAGAAACTATTAACAATTATTTAAAAGTGAGAAGGATAATAAAGTTTACTTTAAATAATATTTTGATCTTCTAGAATGTATACTGTTATTACATCATGAGTAAACTAGCATTGTATATGAAGTCTATTTGTAGTATACTTCAAGTATACTTGTATAAATTAAAAAGTGGGCCAATTGAGTCCCAAAAAGTATTAAAATAGTATACTTGCAGGTATACTAGAAATACATAGATATAGGTATACATAATATACTTGAAGTACACTTAAGCATACATAAGAAAATAAACTTTAAGTATATTTCTTTTTCGTAAGGGAGGTTCCAGGGGATGACACATGTCTTATGCCCTTGTCTTGCATTGAATATGGATTGGTGTATTATTAGAATGGAATTCTATCTTCTCTGTGAGACACAAGTAACAGATGTAAAGTAAAACACTTTAAAAACACTTTCTATGTAATTTAGAAGAAAGTTGATAACATGAAACAACTGTAACAGAAACATATCCAAGTCAGTAAAGGCTCCTTTAACATTATACGTGTAAAAAGTAGAGATAAAAAATGCAGTCACAGTCACTTTAAGCCTACATCCACACTGGCCTTAAAAGATCACTCAAGAAACATTTACATTACTGGAGAGAGCAGTGCAGCACACTTAGGGGAGGGAGGTGTCATTGAAGCAGCAATGTACAGTATTCTGAATTAGCAGACGTGTGCACAGTGCAGGGAGGACGAACGTACTGCACAGCAGAGCTCTGCAGGGTCTGCAACAGGCAGCAGGAACATACTCACACTGGAGTTTTAAGATGGGGAACCAGAAAGGTATGATGAGAAGGCTAGATGCCCCAAGCTGAAAGATGCATATGTGAAGAAAGAATAGACGGGGGAGGCTCAGGGTGAAGCTAGGCTGTGATTGGTTTAGAAAAGAACAAGCGTGTACCCTGTTCCTAGGATCTGGGGGGCAGATGAGGAAACAGGCCATTGCTGCTGTCAGACAACCCTGTGTCCACATACAGTATATAGCTCTTTGTGCCATTAAGAAAGACCTAACACAGCTCCATACAAGGTTTGAGATATACAATTTTAAAGCCTTGAAAAGAGCCACAGAAATGCTATTACCTTTTCATTCCTTGATTTATTTTACTGGCAGCTGTCAAATGTGTTAGGAGACATTGTCTTTACTTTAAGGCTTACTGGCATTCCTTTATGGAAAAATGTCAATTATTATCTTTTACACAGTGGAATTATTTCAGCTGTGCACACAATGGCTCACCTCCATGCTCAATGATATCGTTACTTAATTTAGGGTACTCAAGGATTATGTTTTTGTTGATTTGCCCAGCATTTACAACAATCACTATGAGATTATTATGAAGTTATGAAAGCCCTGGGTATTATGAACAATAGTATGAGCTGTGACTTGCTGATTTAAGCAAATAAAAAAATTGAGGGGTGTCATCACTTTCTGACATTGTTTCCTGCCATATAAGCAAGTATGGTTTCATATATTCCACATATTGTGTTTATCCAGGTAGAGTTTGAAGAGTTTAGTTACACAGTCTGGTGGTATTATCACTTTGTAATGCTGTACTGTAACCTATATTTCTCATCTTCACCTCCATCCCCTTCTTACTTTTGCTTCTAATGGCTCTCTGGATTTCAACAACACTTTAAGATTGAGCTTGAATTTGGTGTTCAGCTCTGAGTTATACTTAGTGTGGGTGGACAGAGCAGCAGTGACAGTGAAGTGGAGGAGGAGAATTTTCTCTGCTCAAGAAAAGGTGAGGGTTGGCTACTGTACATTGCATTCTGGGCTTTTGAGTCTACTGTCGGTAAAGAAATTGGTATCTTTGCCATCTCTACTATAGGTTTCTCTCTGTGTGACGGCTACATGTTGGTGCACAATGCAGGAGAAAGAGGCATCAGCACTTCTGATGCTGAGCTGAAAATATGTGTGCTGTCAACTGTGTTCATCACACTACTGGAAATATCTGGACATAATATCATACTACAGGATAAGAAATACACATTCACACACATATACAGCTACATGTAATCAGAGATATGGTGAACATTACTAGCAGCTATTTTGAAATGGGTTTAGGTGGATGCTTGACTTAAAGCAGAATGTGTGCTACAACTTTACTGAGCTGCCATTGAATTAAATTTACTTCATCAAAACTTCTTTGATCCTAAAATAGTGCTCTAACTTTGTTGCAGTCAATCCAGTCTTTTTACTATTCTTTATTCCACAATTTCTGGCCTACAAACCCCTCAAAGCAATATTATTAATCCTGAGGAGGACAGTAATTTATTTTCTTTGGCATGTAAAGATAATTAAGCAGTTGTTTTTTTTAGGGATTTTGAGTGCACTCACTTGTTGCTGCTTCACGTCTTGGCATCTTTCCCTACACTTTGAGTTGATGTCAAAATGCAATTACTCACCCAATAAACCACCTTCTGTTTTTGTGGAAGCACTAATCTGCATTTTGCAAATATCATGGTCAAGACTAATTTTAATAAGCATGCAGTGTACAGCTGTGTGCATTTAATAGGCAATGAGGCATCTTGTAAAATGTTTCAAGGAAATATGTATTGAATGTATTGACTTACAATACATGCAGTTTCAAGTGTTGCCTCTGTGGGTGCTTCCCATTACCCTATATCCCTCACTGCTGACTTATCCTTGTTTCTTCCTTCACATATAAGATGTCAGAGATAAATGCAAGAAAAATGAAATACTTGAGAAAAGAGACAGTCTTTTTTCCATTTCAGATAAGAGAGAATGGCACAATCTGCAGGGTTAACAGTAATGGTTGGTATGCTTAGGGGGTTGTATTGGCACATAAAATTATGTACCATCCAAATAATAAGGAATCACAGTTGCTACTGCTGAAAAAACTGCATGTCTTGGTGTCATAGTTTAACAAGCATTTGCACACCCAGAAACCTCTGTGCTGTATTCTCCTCAATCTTTGCTCCTCTGAAAAGTGGGAAATTGTGGGGAGATTGTCCTTGATGCCGGTAAACTGGAATTATTTCTGGATCACCCAAGGAGCAAAAAGCAAAAGGAGCCATGTATTAAGGTCACTAGAAGCGCTGTGTGTGTATATGAATTTGTCTGCATGCTCATTCTAAGCTTTCATTTAACTCAGTGTCTGCCACTTAAATTACCAGTCAAAATTCATTCTAGCTGTGAAGAGTCCCTTTTGCAGAATTACAAAAAAATAAAACCTGCTTCTTGAATCCTCAGTGGCCACTCTGAAAATCAGGGCAATCAATCAGTTTAATATGGGATCAGCTTGACTTAAGGCCAACAGTTCGAGCACCAAAGTGAATTGTCAAATAAATAGATCAACACATACTTTCAAACATGACATACAGTTACATATTGTATTTTCAAAGTAGAGCATGGCATTATACAGCACTTGCTAATGCTCTGGGCAAACACAATATTAGAAAAATATAACTTGTAACTTAATTTTCCAGTATACCTTCATGGGGCGAGTTTATATTCTGCATTTTCATTTTTATTGCATAATAACATATGCATTTGTAATGTACAAACATTTGGGTCGAAAGATGAAATGCACTGTGACATATTAGCGCTAATACCAAGTTATACCATGCATTTACTAAAATATCATGGGTAAGAAATTATTACACTAGTTCATCTTTTATTAATATACTGAAACATCATAACATCATAAAGTTGATCTAATTGTGTCCAGGTCCAAGCTGAATATATTCATTACTTTCATATATAGAGATATTAAATGCAAATGACTGCTACATACAATTATATTTTAAGTGAGAATGAGTGAGAAAACAAATTCTACACTACAGTTATTAAAACAAAAATGCATTTTCTTTTTCTTATTGAATATGTTAGTACAGTAAATTAATACCCAACATACTCACACCAGAGAAACCCTACTATGATATGACATGTAATTTCTCCCCACATTACAAATGTACCTATTAGTTATAATTGGTTGTAAGAAAGTAGTTACCCAAGTCCTTATAGCCATAAGGTGACAGTGCTAATAACTACAGCACCCCATTCATCATTGTATGACATGAATAATTTCTACATATCAACATAGTAACTATAACTATCACTATATCAATATAGTTGTGTTACATTATTGTATTTGGGTGTGGCTGCAGCCACTCTTGAAAAATCATTATAAGGTGTTCCCAAACTTCTCTTTTCTCTCTCTCTCTCTTTTTTTTCCATTTAGTACCTATATGCAGTATATGAGTCTGGACCTTTGGTCTGGAATGTTTTGTCTCACAAGAGGTGTTTCATACATACTGGCCCCCATTTTAGCCCTACACACAACATTCTCATGAGAAACATGGCCTAATTTTTATCTCAATAAAGACAGTGAGTGGGCGAGTGAGCACAGCACAGCACAGCACAGTTCAATATGATCTGATTATGGTGTCTGCTGAGAAAACGCTGCCAACGTTTCCTTCACAACAGCTTTAAGGTTTCCATTGTGCCTTTGTTTTTCATACTGTGTTATCATAGGGTTCCTATCCTTGTCACTGGACATGCTGGCAGTATATTGGGTGCGCTGTGGCCTGCCTGGGGGGACAGTGACTTCCCTACAGCCATTCCCTGTCACAATAGCCCATAATTGGGCCCCTGCTTCTTACCAGAGCATGTGTTTGTGTATGTGTGTTGGCGCGCATATGTGTGGGTGCTTGCGCACTCGCCTGTCAACCTCTTGGATGACGCACAGATCCATGGGCAACGAGGAGCCCTGAAATGCTATGAAGACATTCTGTCAGCTTAGAGATGCTGGGAACTGCTGAGATAGTTCAATCTGCAAGCTTTTTCACAAGGTTAAAGTTGGGGATTTTCGGAAGGGATGTGCTATATCTGATGGCAGTGGAATAGTGCAGAAATAATAGATGTATGCTGTGAAAAATGCACTGCAGGGTGCAAGATTTGGACACAATAGTAGAAATGTGATACGCAAGACCAATTCTTTGTTATCAGTTGGAAATGGTGGCTGTAATGCTGAATGAAGCAGTTCGTATCAAAGTCGTGACTTTAATTTTAGACAGATTTTAGGGTGGAATATAGTGGGGATATGAGGGGCAGCACTCTGCTTCTATGTAAACAGGGGTGTATGAGAGCTTGTACCCAACTCATAAGATAAAGCACAGCAAGCAGAATTCAGTGAGGACTCAAAAGTGTTGTTTTATGTAAAGTAAACACAGCCCATTAAGCTCCAACCAACAAAAATACTTTGTCTCCAAGGAAGCTGAGAAACAACAAATTCACACAAGCCCAACTTCAACATAACTATAGCATGTTATTACTACCCTATGTTGCCCAATTTAATTGTAATGTCAAAATACATTGCAAGGAAAACTATTCTACAGAGCAGTTGATCACCTTTTGGAAGATGTACAGTGCTGTGAAAAAGCATACACATCACTGTGGAAGATTTTTTGCCCACTCACATTAGATGGTTTTCAAGCATGAACGGCCTGTTTAAGGTCATGCTACATCA
>OMLM01003472.1:8392-20321 GCA_900302695.1 Helostoma temminkii
AACCACAAAGACATTAACATCATTAGTTACTGTCCATGGCTGTAAACTGTCTGGAGATACAAGTAGCAGCTTTTTATTTATATGATTTCATATTAGAATATTTAGATGGACTTGACTTTATTTGCTTGTAAAATTTATGTAGTTTTTTATTCCCCGTTACTAATTTTCCAGAACTGTCTCCAGTTCTTTGAATCTGCGTCCCCATTTAAAAGTTTCTAAATCAGCAAAATACAAGGAACAGTGGGTTCAGATGTGAGTCAAGCTTTTCAGTTATTATGCTGCTACATTTAGATTAACAGTTACTGCTCCACCTGTCAGTAAAAGGTAAAGTTAACCTGTGTAACACTGTTTATGTGCTCCTGATTCTGCTGTGTAGATCCTATATGACCTGTGATCTCTCTCTGCAGTATGACAGACGGAGCGCAGCAGGCGTTGAGGAGGATCATGGAGATCTACTCAAAGACGACGCGCTTCGCTCTCGCCTGTAACGCCTCCGATAAGATCATCGAGCCGATCCAGTCTCGCTGCGCGGTGCTGCGGTACTCCAAGCTGACGGACGGACAGATCCTCGCACGGCTGCAGGAGGTGGTGGAGAAGGAGGCTCTGCCTGTGTCTGATGACGGGTTGGAGGCCATCATCTTTACTGCACAGGGGGACATGAGGCAGGTGAGGGAACACTTCACCAGGGGGTCCCTGGCTCCTGATGTGTAATGTATTACATTAGATTTTTACAATTTCAGAGCAAATAAAGGTTTTAATAATCAAGAAATTCAGATGATGCAGAAGGTTTATTGTTACATGAATAAATACATAAATATGTTAATGTTCATTAGTTTTAATAGGTGATGTAAGAAAAAACGTGTCATAGTATAGTATGTGGTAGTAAAATGTGTAGTATAGTACATGTACACTACAGACGCTTCTTTTATTGACACTGATCATCCTTAATATTAGTTTCAGCTGTTTCCTCACAGATGATCTCAGAATATATTCACACATATTTATACAATAGGCACAAATTTTTTATTAGAAACTGCTGCTGAATTAATAAATGTCTTAGTTCACATGTTCCCAGTAACATTTATTATGTGGATATCTCAGGTCCAGTTCATCCTGTATAGTTCCAGACGACACTAACAACTGTTCTGTAATGATGATAAAATCATTACATATTTATGTGTCTAACAATCCAGTTGTTGACTTCCTGTTTGTGTCTCAGGCTCTGAACAACCTCCAGTCCACCCACTCCGGCTTCGGCTACATCAACAGCGAGAACGTCTTCAAAGTGTGCGACGAGCCCCACCCGCTGCTGGTGAAAAGCATGCTGGGACACTGCGTGGAGGGGAACATCGATGAGGCGTACAAGGTGGTGGAGCAGCTGTGGGCGCTGGGCTACTCTCCAGAGGACATCATCGGAAACATCTTCAGGGTCTGTAAGACCTACCAGATGGCCGAGTACCTCAAGCTGGAGTTCATCAAGGTGAGACAGAGACGCAGCCAGAACATTAACACCACACGGGTCAGAACACGCAGTGTGTCCACCACATTACTGTAACTGGTTGTAGCCACAGAACGAATCGTTTCGGTAAATCGAGTTGGACTGAGGCTTTTGACAGCAACACACAAGATCAACTGAAAAGAAATCACTGTTAAATGAGAGAAACGTCTTCAGACTTAATTCAGCTCATGAACCAGTCTGATGACAGAACTGTACTGAATAGAAGCAGCTTCTTATGAATCAATGAATACTACTCCTCAGTACAGTAATTATGTGGAGTCCATCTGTTAACATAGTTAGCAGTAGTGTAGTAATGTAAACTGGGGTGATTCTGACTAAATTAAATCAGTCAGTTTTATTATGATTATGTTAAATAATCTCCAGCTTCTCAAAAGGTTTTTATGTCACTAAACTGAATCTTTTTGGGTTCGGCTTTGAAAACAGCTTTCTATAAACCAAGTGATTAATGAAATGTGATAACTAATCAGTACATACGCACATTGTGCCTGATGTGTAAACATTAAATTCCAGGAAACCTCACGTTTTCTTTTCTGTCTCACCGTATAATTAGATGAACTACAGTTTGTCCTGAAGCTTAAACGTTAAGTTAAAATATAACTGGACTTTGTCAGGTTTAACTGTCTCTAAATGTGTTGATGTACCTTTAAAGACTCAGCTGTTTCAGCCCGTACCATTTCCCTCCATACCTGGTTCTGTTGTAACTGTCCCTCCCTCTCTCTCCTTCAGGAGATCGGTTACACTCACATGCGTGTGGCTGAAGGAGTGAACTCCCTGCTGCAGATGGCCGGTCTGCTGGGTCGACTCTGCAGCAAGACGGCGCCCCCTGCTGCCAGCTGAACAGCCTCCTCCCTAAACCCTGCTGCTGATTCTGTGTTGGACTCTGATCTGGATGTTCCTAAAACTCGAGCATGTTAAAGTGAACAGAACTTTTAGTTCCACATTTAGTTCCAACCTGATGCTCAGTGTTTATCTGCTGCTCTCGGACTGTCGTATATAATAAATCACATTTTCATGCATTAGCTTTGGCAGGTTTTGTTATTCTGTTAACCTCCAGCACCGACAGTGACTCAAAGCTGCTTCAGTCGGTGATATTCAGTAAACTACCTGAATGTTTTTTCCGCTGCAGAATATTCTGATAAAACTTTTCTTCTTTTTGCATAATGAACTTTATTTCATTACAAACCTTGTTTACAATAAAAGTCATGAACAACATCCAGTAAGTGCAAACCTTAGAGTAACAACAGCCACTGATGCTTCAGTACAAATGGAGCTGTAATAAATATTAAGAGGAAAAGAAGAGAAATATTAAGTGCAGGTGTTTGTGTGTGAACGGCAGTATCAGTAGTTTAACTGGTCGTCAAATAAAAGGCTGCAAACACAACCAGGAGTGTTTCCTGGTCTGGAAGCTGTTGGTCTCACAGCAGGAGGCTGCGACCAGCAGAACGTTCAGTGTAACAGTTGTCAGAGAAGTTCAGCTTTAATCATAAACATTCAAAGTGCAACTCATCAATCAACGTCACTGAAGCCACAATAACTCGGCAGCCTGTTAATCAGAGTGGTGACAACTGAGCGGTTTGGTTTATAAATATGTACCTGAAACATTTAACCGTTAATTCACCTGAAGAACCAATCAGATTGCTTAGAAATGCACAGGCTGCTTTTCTTACCCAACTTTTAGCATTTTCGTCTCAGACTGGAAAACAAACTCACTGACGACCTGCTTCGATCCAGAAACAAAAGCTTCGGTTTCTACGTTATTTCCATGTGGAGTTTACAGCTGAACAACATCTGAGTTACTCACTAGACTGACACCACAGTTTGCACGCTAACACTCCACAATGAGCATGCTGATGGGGAGAAGCTTCAGTAACAGCTCGACTGGAGGAAGGAAGATGGTGGACAGATGAGGTGAGCATGTCAGAGAATAAAGGAATATTCCACCTAAATATGATTTAAATCTGCTCTCCAGAGCCTGAAACATTAAAACAGAAGAACCAAACTACTGTCATTTCAAACACAACCTTAAAAGTTAAGATCGAGACAATGACTAACTTTATTAATAATAATAATATTCCCTTAAATTTAAAAGAGAAACAACTAACATTAACAAAGAGGAAGAGGAAGGTTCAGGACCTGACTGTAGAATCACAACACAACTGAAAATAAATATGAACCAGCTGAACTGCATGTACAGTCACATCTACAGCATTACCATGGTAACCACTTCGTTCCAGGGAGGAAGGAGGGAAAAAACAACCAACATCATCATCACCATCAACGAGGCTGCAGCTGGTACGCGTCAGAAGGGCTTTGTCACGAGTCGACTCTACTTTGACCGCTGGGCCGCGTCCTGGAGAGAGTTAAGTTCAGGTGAACACGTGTCTAAGGAGGAGGAGAGGAGGAAGAACTGAGAAGTAAAGAGCAGAACCGTCCTACGCAGTCATTTCGATGGAGTGAGCAGCTGTAAGTTCTGGGCCGGTGCAGTTGGCGCCGTCCGGCAGAGTGCTGGTGGCACCACGGCTCCGGACGCCGTCTGTGGAGCCGACGCTGGAGGCCGAGTGGGTCCTGGAGCGAACCAGCCGGGTCATACCAGCTGTGGGCACTGAGGGGGACACAAAGACACGAATGTGCTGTTAGAAACAGAACACGAGTCTGGATCAAGATGCCTTGTAGAACCAGCGTGTGGGGATTTGAATCGTCCACACTGTGACTGAGCAGATTCAAATCTGATGACGGTGAGTCTGAGGCTCCGTTCACTCTGAAGACCTGAACAGTTTTCACGCCTTACCTGCACCTACAGGTAAGACGCTGGAGGCAGCTTTGTTTCCAGCTCAGGGACTGAAGCTGTGACGTGTTCAGTCTGACCAACATCATGACACACGACAGATGAGGAGGAGACAAACTTTCCAGCCTTTTTCACTCCAGGAGCTGAAGCAGAAGTAATGTCACCATGTCTACTTTAGTTCCTACTGTGCTCACCTGCTCAGAGGTCCTGGAACTACATTCAGCAGGAGGCGTTATTAAAAGCTTTCTGCTTCTCTTAGGGGATAATAACACCAGCAACACTTCCAGTAGCTACTTTATTCCTCTGAGTAGAGAGGACAGTGATGTGCTTCAAGTTTTAGCATTAGTCGACTCATATATTAACACATTTATGGAAAATTAATCAGCAGTGATTTTTGATTGTCATCAAACTGAACATCTTTGGGTTCTGGACTGTTGGTGGCAGAGAACCAGAAACTGATAATTACTTTAATAATAGAATCAAAAATATAGTGTAGTAGTATAGTGTAGAGCCGAGCACATTATTACTCCACAGTCCGTTTCTCAAATCCATTCAAGTAAATCTTAAAAAACATAAATAAAATAAAAATATTTTAATGGTGCCAGGAAACAAAAAGTACACCTGTTAATCCAGTGTGTGCTGCTACTGTCCTGCAGTGGGAAAGGCCTGTAATATGTGTAATATTACTGTCCTCTGCTCAGTGAGCAGCGCTCCTCAAACTACCAGACAGGAGCAGCCTGAGTGTCGGCTGTGTGAACGGAGCTGAAATGTGCTGACATGCAGAACCTGCTCACCTTCACTGCAGAGGAAAAACGGTGATCAGCTGATCGACATCATGCAGACACACACAGACAGAAACAGAGACACAGACCAGGAGAAAGACTGATGGACGGAACAGAAAAACAGATGGAAATGGACGGAGGTGAGGAGGAAAATTAGGTTTAAGTTTCTGTTTGAAATCCTGATACCTGATTCGATGCTCAGGTGGTTTAGTACAACATGAGGGACTGAGGGAGACAGAGAGACAGAGCAGAAGGGAAGGACGGGTTGAGAAAAAAGTGTAGTAAGAGGCAGACAAGACACACACACACACACACACACACACACACAAACTTGAATATGTCTGTAAATTAAGGGATACATTTATAGGGGCAGCATGTAGCTAAATTGGTAGGGCAGTCATCTTTCAACACCAGGACAGGCAGGTTTGATTCCCAGTCCTCCAGTGGCTACATGCTGAGGTGAGACACTGAAACCCCACAGTACTGCTGTTCTACACATGCAGCTGTCCAAACAACAATTAATAAGTCAATAATTATTATTAAATGTCTAAATCCTGGTTTAATCCAATTAAAATAACAGAGTGTGAAAAAGTGAAGGAGTGTGAATAGTTGTGATGCTGCTGTGTAGAAAGACACTGCAAACTGCTACTTACTGTTAGAGACAGAGCTGCAGAGACACACACACAAACACACACACACAGTTTGTTACGAACGACTCTTTTTCTGTTCACTTTAAACTGATGTTCACCAGGAGCACAAACACGCGATGCCAAAATCTATGACCATAGTTTACATGTTAACAACACGTTGTACACTTGGCACATGTAACAGGATCATGTTAACAGACACATGGGAAAGACAAAGACCAACAAGTTATGACTTCAATCAGACTTACACTGAACCAGATGTTAAAGTTATTTTGAGAAACTACTGTGTTTATTGTACAAAAAGAGACTGTATGTGTAAAACCTACACAAATGTGCAGTAACAGTAATAGTATCGTTAGTACTCACTGTAGCCCATCCCCTGGACGAAGTACTTAAAGGCCTCTGCTAGTTTTCCAGGCTGAGGACAGAAAGTACAAGTTAAACACACTGAACACTAGTTCATCATGTTTATTAATATTTTTAGCTTCTGTACTTTTCTCTAGTGTGAACACAAACACAGGTTATTGAGTTGTCTACCTCAGAGTGATGAAGCATCGTAAACTAACTAACGACACAGTGTTAGCTGGAGGTAAACATGTTCACTTCAGCCCACATCATGTGTTTGAAGGAGAAAAGTTTCATCTCAAACCAGCTGCTACTGACAGTGAAAAGTGAGGACAAGGGAAGTGACTGGACTGAAGTGATTGTCAAAATGTTTAATATCGTCTCTGCTGTAGGTGGATACATTTCTAAAAGTTTGTCATGGTCACCTAATGTTAAACTAAGAAGAATAACGTTAGATTTTTCTCTTGACTGTCTAAGATCATTATGTAACGTTATGTCCTGAGTAGATGTCTACAAGTATAACGTTAGCTACTTAAGGTTAGCTACCGTTAGAGCATTACCTAACAGATGCAAATAGAAAATTATGAGTAAAATCAAACGTTTTTCCCCCTAACATTCGTTCTTTTAGACACATAGCCACCTCACCTGATATGAAGTGTATAGTAAACATCCTTTCTCTTAATCTTTATCTTTAATGACAGCTGGTAAATGATCAAACCTTAAGTCAGAGCTGTTACTCTTGTGACACAGTGAGAGGACATCTTCTGACCACAGTAGGTCATCACTGAGTGAGCAGGTAACAGTGGGAAATGTTAACTTTCTAATAATAGTCCTGTTCATAGAGTGAGTGACTGTACATATTCTAATAAAATGTATTTCATTCATTAACATTAAAAGGGTTAAAACACGAACAGAACTCACTATACAGTGTTAGTGAACATGTTCAGTGGGTTATTTTGCCTCTAGCTATGCCTCTCCCACCAAAAACATCACAATGTAAACACAACTAACTGTAAACTGGCTTCTATTGTTCTAATGCTGCGTTCCAGAAAACTGGGAAGTCATATGAGCCTTTGTAAGACTTCCAGTGGCATTCCAGTGCACTTTACCCAGTGGGAGGTCTGAATTTTCTCCCAGTTTTTTGGAATGCAGCATAACATTAGCATCCACACTGTGTGGCAGGAAGTGACTCACCTGCACCACCTGAGGAAGTCCTCCACAGTCTGCCATCTAGTGGACAGAAGGATAACAGCACTCAGGTGCAGTAGAACAACAATAAGAAACTTGCAGAGGCCTAATCAGTGTTTTATATATGAGCACCAGTGATTTTCTTCTGAACATCTTCAGCTTAAAATGTGGAAAACTCCAGTAACTGTAACTGCTGTGGATTTAACTATGTGTTTGTTAGTTTCAGAAAAGAGACGTATGAGTGCTCGATTAATCTAGTCTAGACAGACTGGTACCTTGAGCAGGGTGGTCTTGGTGGGGTTCAGTCTTGAGTTACACTCCACCTACAGAGCAGAACAGTGAACATAGTCACAGTTTTCATCAGTTCACAGGACTTTACACTGACTTTACACTGGGGAAAAGAAGTTACTAAGAAATGAAGGGTCTATAACTTTTACCATAAGTTTATTCTAAAGAACAGAGACAGAACATCAACAACAATCTAGAGTGAGTAGAACACTTCAGTGAGTAGAATACACATTTGATCCACAAGCAAAACATGACTAAGTGCTTTATGGAAAAACCCTTGTTAGCAACCCTTCATTTGTTAGTAAGTGTGCAAACCTACAAAATCATGAGGGGAACAAATACTTCTTCTACTCACTGTACATTCACTGGACCTGAACTAAGACTTTAAGATGTAATGGACATTAAAGGACTAAAAGGAAGGTGACTGGAAACACTGGAAACACAGCAAGGGTGATCCAAGCTCACACACATGCCCTATTTACAACAATGTGATGTCCCATACTGGCTGTTGTCATGGAAACAGTGCAGACACTCACCACAGCATCAACAGCAGGTGATGTGTCGCCAACCACCAGCAGAGTAGGACACCTGGGAAACACACACACACACACACCAGTGAGTATCATGATGGATCAGTGTTAATGAGGCAAACAAAACAAAACATGTGATACCTGAGTGTGACAACTGTGTTTTCATTCAGACCAGGAATCGGACGCTCCATCTGCAGCTCAGTACGACTAAACACACACATACACACAGTGTAAGGTTTTGTTTTTCAATACGCTGAGTGAATGTAAATATAAATAATTTTTTTAATACATTATTTAGGATTTTTACAGCTGGCGCAGCAGTAATAACAACAACTACAATACAGAATGTCTCTGCTACAGAAGACATCCTCAGACTGTATCTGGCTCCAAATCATTTGCTTGTTGCGCACATCCTGTTTGCGGCGTCCTACCTGTCGTAGCTGCTGTAGAACATGACCAGGTTCTCCTGCGGTATGTCCTGAGAGACGTGGAGTCTGTAGGTCTGGATGAGCTCCTTGTTCTCTGTTAGCTCGTCCTACAAACACAGTTTGAGCAGAGGTTCATCAGAGCTGCTCCTTATAAACACGGCAGCGTCTCTGTGTCAGTGTGTCCTCACCGTGCTGAAGTGGTGTCCCATGATGATGTCCACCAGGTTGCTCGTCCAGCCGCTCAGCTGCAGGAACAAAAATCATCTATTTCAATCAGACATTTAATTTAACTGGAATTCATATCAATATAAATTCACTGAAGTATGTGTGTGTGTGTGTGTGTGTGTGTGTCACCTTAGAGGCTGCCCAGTCCATCCAGCCTTTGGCACAGGGGTCAATGTTGATCAGAACTAAACCCTCCACCAAACTGGGCTCATTCAGCTGAAACACAACAATCATCATCATCATCCTCATCTGTCCTAACTCATCGCCCCTGTGCGCTGCTGAATCATGTTTTCAGGTGCTCTAGGATTCAAACCAGCAACTGTCCTATCACTGACTGAACTCAGCTACTCACAGCCAGTTTGGTGAGGATGTAGGCTCCAGCTCCAACCCCGATACCGATCACGCTCTTCACCCTGATGACCACAAAGTGCCTCCCGTTATCAAAAATACTAATAAAACAAACAGCTGTGTACTAATACATGCACTCTTAATACAGAGATGCACATTTCTAAAGAATACACACACACACACACACCTTTAACAGAATCTTTAGACTCATAGACTCGTAGGCTATGATTATTGTTATTAATATGCAGACACTTATAAAGCTCCACTAACATGAGCTGAGGTGTTTTTTAAATGAAAACACTTAGTGGCTCTCACATGAAGTGCTTTGTATAGTAGGAGGAGAGATCTGAAGTGTATTCTGAGAGCAGGTGACGGAGGTTTTAGATGACCACAGTGATGTACGAATGTTTAAATTGTTTTGATTCAGACGCCAATCAACAGATACGTTACTGCTTGTTTTACTCAAAAATGCAGGTTTTCAGAAAAAGGCTGGGAAATGAAGCCTGTGATCTGTTTCATGATGAAATAAATGTGTGATTCTGTTTAGACTAAGAATTAAAGCATGTGTCCGCGGATCAGTTCACAGTGAAGAAACAGCAGACTTACTGAAGCTGTGTCAGGACAGACGGCAGCATCTCGGCCAGCTCATCCATGGTGGGGTACTGGTACCTGCAAAACACAACCACTGTCACTGTAAGTAAAAACAACAACACAACCAGACCAACATATTATGGTTGACTGTTCTCTAGTGAGGTTCTCTGTTGATTTAGGGATTTTAGCCAATTACAGACTGATATCCAGTCTGTCCTTTATTTTTAAAATCCTTGAAAAAGTAGTTGCTAAACAATTACGTGACCACCTGCTCAGGAATAACCTGTATGAAGATTTCCAGTCAGGATTTAGAGCACATCATAGTATAGAAACAGCTCTGGTGAAGGTCACTAACGATCTTCTATTAGCTTCAGACAACGGTTTTCTCTCTGTTCTTGTCTTGTTAGATCTCAGTGCTGCTTTTGACACTATAGATCACAACATTTTTACACAGACTGGAACATGTCATGGGGATTATAGGAACAGCACTAGGTTGGTTTAAATCTTATCTGTCAGATAGGTTCCAGTTTGTTCATGTTAATGATGAGTCTTCCACACAGACAAAAGTTAGTTATGGAGTTCCACAGGGTTCTGTGCTTGGACCAATACTTTTGACTTTATAGATGTCTCCCCTAGGCAGTATTATTAGGAAACACTCTATTAACTTCCATTGCTATGCAGATGACACTCAGCTATATTTAGCTATTATACAGAACAATTAGTCTGACTTCAAGAAGTTTGACAGGAATATCCTGTCTCAAAGTGACACTGAAAAATGAGTCCATGCATTTGTTACTTCTAGACTAGACTACGGTAATTCCCTTCTAATAGACCTTGTTACTGGGACATCCTATTTCTGGTTCCCAAAGTTTCCAAATGTAGAATGGGAGGCAGAGCCTGTAGCTATCAAGCTCCTCTCCTGTGGAACAAGCTTCCAGTTCAGGTTCAGGAAGCAGACACGGTCTCTACTTTTAAGACTAGGCTTAGGACCCGGAACCATCTCTTAGTTATGCTGCTTTAGATTTAGACTTCTGGGGGACTTCCCTGACACACTGGGCTTCTCCTCTTTTTCTTCAACTTTTCATACACCACCATTGCTTGTTATTAACTTTGTGTCTTGTCTCTTTCAGAGTTGTGCTCTCTCTCTCTCTCTGTGTTCTCAGTGTTCAGTTGCTGGCCCATCTGCCCATCTACTTTAAGGTTTTAAACCTTACAGAATTTGAACCTTACAGTGCCTTGAGACAATTTTTGTTGTAAATTGGCGCTATATAAATAAACTGAATTGAATTGAAGCTATAATATAGAAACATAACCACAACAGAGATTCTCACAGCAGATTGTGGAAATGCTCACACTGCAGATACACAGGCAGAATTTCAGACCTGATCGCTTCTCATTCAGGTATTTAAATCTGGCAAAATTCGGCTCACACTGCGTTTCAACTGACAACTGACTGGGCTGCAATTCACCTGACTGTAAAATCTATTGGAAGTGACCAAATAAAGGCTAAATCTGCCTGGCTCAGCTTTTTATGGAGGTTTTTATTTTATTGCCATTCTTTTGATCAAATTACTACACAAAGTGTTGAATTGTTGGCAAAATGTTCCACTTGTAAAATACGATAAAAGTTTTACTTGAAGGTGGCAGGGTGACGGCTATTTCTTGAACAACGCAGTGGACGTAAGTACATGTGTATTTATACCCAACTGAGGATCATGCAGTGTGTTTACATGGACTTAAGTAACCAGGTTGGTTCTCCCAGAGAACGCCGATTACCGTGTCATATAACTGTGTAACCGGCTTTTTACAAGAGTGCACGTGCATAACAAAACTATCAGCTGAGAGGGGCAGCTGGATGAATGGGAAAATCATTAGATGAAGCGTGAAAACACGTTGTGTAAATGCAGTCTCCTCTGTCTCTATACAGTTAAAATCTGTGGACCACGCTTCAAAAATAACCCAAGTTAGAGGAGAAATCAGATTAGTCTTCTGCTGTGTATGCACAGTTTTCCAGTAAACAGATTTCTTGAGAGCATGTAAACCTGTTCCCCCATTACCAGAGAAACCAGGTTTCTCTCGTCACCCTGGTTACTTAGCTGCATGTTGTACTGTGTGTGTGTGCGCGTTTTACCCAGTTGGGAATATGGGAGCATTCTCCTGTTGTCCTGGAGCATCAACGTGTAGAACTGAGAAATGCTGTGTCACTTCCTGCATGTCCTCATAGTTGAACAGGCTGTTAAAACAGGACTTGTC
>OMLM01003478.1:9187-26754 GCA_900302695.1 Helostoma temminkii
CAGTAGATATTTAAAACAGAAAAATGACCCATTTTGAAAAAGTTTAAATAGGTGCTTAGTCACTTGAGTCCCTTTTTCTGTTTGGTTTCATTTACTACAACTAAATTTCTAAGCAACAAGTCCAATCTGAACAACCAGATACCTAATTTGCCCCCAGCCTTTCATCTTTGTTAAAAATAGTGTTCCCACAGCAGCAGGCACCTGTTAAATTACGCCAGGTACCAAAATGGTGGATATCGTTTTACCTAGCCTAATACTATTTTTCATCTTCACCTGCAAACATAGCTGTGTAGTTGAACTTGGACCTGAAGTCAAATGCTTAATAAACATGGTTACATTTAGTAGAAATATTGTGGTTTGCCTTTAAATCACTACTTTCTTAACATTGTGTGACATATGTCATGAAGCTTTGTTTAACCTACAGTACATTAAGTAATTAACATCTTCGTAGTAACAAAGATACTAGATATCAGCTGTTTTTATGCCAGTACAAACAACCTACAGATATGTTTTTTACATGAGGGCAGCGTTTTTACAAAAAAGGCTTATGGGAAGCAAGCAATATTTGGCTATTATGACCTTTTACAGTAATATTTCAGTATGATTCGATTTTGAGAGTGTCCTTCCCTAAAAACATTATCATCATGTTTGATTACAACTATGAAAAATTGCTTTTTAGCTGCACACAAATGAGTTGAATTTGATAACTGGTGACCATAGCGAGGCTTAATTAGCAGCTAAATAGGCAGACATTTCTCTCAGAACATTCATCCATCTATTTTCTGAACCAGTATGTCTTAATGAGAAAACTCACATAACTCCCTTACTACCCCTCTTTCCCTCTATTTGGCTTAAGGTCAATGTAAACTCATTGACAGCCATTAGCAGATGACCTCCTGTCTAGAGTAGGAAGCTTTGACATGCTCCATGTAAATGATCTGCTGCTCGCATATCGATTGTACAGTTAATGTCTCTTTGCAGTGCTATATGACATAACCTAAAAATAAAGACTAAAGACAGTCCTGGTATAGCAGTTCCTTCTAAAGGTAATGTGTGTTCCTGGATACCAAACCAACTGAATTAATATGTTTTTAATTGCTAAATATTTGGAGGAGAGAATGAAAACAGTTTATTTACACAGCTAATGTTATTCACTACAACTTAACGTCACTGTGGGATATTTAACTGCTTGTGTAATATCTAGCGAAGGAAAACAGGTATTAAACAAAGCTGTCTTAATCAGACACCTTTTCAGATACAGCAGCTCTGACACTGTGAGGTCACCGTTGGGTGAATATGAAAATAACAGTTTTATAAACTGTGTAGATTTTTTGTTCAATGATTACTTTAAAAATAAATCTGAGCAGTTAAGTGCTCAAGAAAAACACAGCTTTATAGCATTAGGAGCTAGAAAATGATTCACAGCCAAGCACCACTTGGGGGCCTACTGGGCACAAGCCCAAGAGGTCTGGGGGTCCTTTTGGCTTCATCTGCAAAATCCATTTAGAGACACAAAATGAGTGCAAAAAGACAACAAAAATTTACAAAGCCACCACAAGTAGACAATGATGACAAGGAGATGAAAAAAGACTGCAAAGTGACACAAAACACCTACAGAGACACAAAACAACAATAAAAAATACAAAACAACAACAAAGAAAGGAGAAATAAGTTAATGGACCACTAGGAGAACAAAATAACAGAGATAAAAACAGTTAAAAAAAGAAGCAAAACAAAGAAACACATTGACCTTAAGGAGATGCAAAACAACTACAAAGAGACTCAAAATGCCCTCAGAGAGGCGCACAATGACCGCAACAACTACAAATACAAAACAACTAGAGAAACCTGCGAAAATAAACAGATGCAAAATAACACAAAGATAAAGACGTAAGTCTTTTGTCATGCACTATTGGCTATTCTGTGTCATCTTCAGTATCCTTCAGTAATTGCCAATGAAACAACCTTTATTCTTTGTTTACAACCTATTGTTTATGCCTCTGCCACTGTCCACATTTATTTCCAGTCACAAAGTAAAAGTCTTGTGCTTGTAGATATGAGCTGAATGTTAAGCTTTGTGTGAGGCTATTCAACTCCACAACAAAAGGAAAGACAATGTCTGTGCGTAGAACAATGTAAAAATCCCATCTGCTTTATCTCCAAATGTTTATTGTAGTTTTCCAGTTTGGTTATTGCTGTTTTGGAGAACTTTCTTTTTTCTGCTCTTCCAAGAATATCGCAAATCTCTATATGACACACACGATTGACACAACACATACATGTCTACATACTCAACAACACCCAAACACAACCCAAGTGGTGAAAGCGCTTTACTCTGGTCCATCACAATATTGTTCATCATATAGAGGCGGGAGGGCCGATAGCACTATCTGCTGAACGCAGAGAGAGGGAGGAAGAGAGAGAAAAGAATGGACACAGATACAAAGGACATTTGACAAAATAGCATGAATTGCATCAGCTGTGAATCATCCCATATCCTGGGAAGAAATGTGTGAGTGTTTGCATGAAGGAAAGAGAGAGTGACAGGAAGAGAAAGAGAAAAGGCAGATCGCGATGATAAGAGACAGGCGAGCAAACGAAGAGAGAGAGGCAGAAAGTGCAGTTGTAGATAAAAAGCAGACATGAGCTGTGATTTCGACAAGTGCGGCGTCCTTGTGTTTCCAGGATCAGTTTGCCCCTGAGCTAGTTGTTATCAGTGACAAACTCTCCACTAAATCAGTAGTTTAGCTTTTTCTTTTGTGAATCAGGTTCTTTACATATACAGTACAGTAGCACTGTGAAGATGAGCAAGACATCTAATCCAATTCCTCTGACTGTTCCATACAGTCAGTTCCAACATCAGTTTCTCAGGGCATTACTGAGGAAGCACTTGTTATCCATTATAATGTTACTTATTACTCTTTTTTTGGTTCACACTTCCCTTCTTTCTTCTCTCTCCTGATGTGTTCAGCTCAGAAAGTTACCAATTAGTTGTTAGCTTGTATGCTTAGCACAAAGACTAAAACCAGGGGGAAACAGATGGAACCAGAAAGCTATGTGTTTAAAAAAAGTCCTACTAGCACCTCTAAAGCTCACTACTCTAATTAACACCAATTAACATGTGAAGTCTTTGCTGGTTGGTGGGATTACACAAACAACATGTTAATTAGTGAGGTTTAGAGGTGTTGCCAGGCTTTATGCTAATCCATTGCTTACACTGGCTCCATGTGCAGCGAATACATGTGAGTGTGGTAAGTCAATTTTCCCATCTATATCTTCCCTAAACATTCCCAAAATGTTAAACTATTATTTGTGTATTAGTGAGTAGATTAGTAATCCTAGTGTTATCCACACTCGCCCTTTAAATTCTATGTACCTGCAAAAGCTTTAGCTCCATTTGTGCTAAATGAACAGCCTCTGTTTCATGAAGCTATTCAGCAGGATTCCTACCGTATATATAATCATTGGAAAGTCTAGCTTAATACACATAATACACAAGTGCACATTTACACTACTGTCTCTCCATGACACAAACCCTTTCAGTCAACCTGCTTGCGTTTCTCATCATACGTCAGTTTTCTTAACTCTAAACCTTGCTCACCTCTTCTCCTCAGTCCCCCTTCTCACCCCTTTTGTCTTCTGTCTCTGTCCTTGCTCCCTTCTTCCGGTCACACTCTCATCCCTGCATGCTGTCCTTTTCTTGCCCCCCACCCAATCCCACCACCCACCCAGTATACTGGCTCACTCCCTTCCTTGCTGCCTCCCTTCATCTCTGCATTGCAGTATCTGTGTCAGCCATCGGCAGAACACGCTGTCTGGTGTGTGTGTGCATGTGCGTTAGACACTGCAGTCCCTCCTAAGCATCTGGACAGGAACTGAGATAGATAGCGTTGTTCACCCCACTCATCTTTCTCCTCTCCTCTTCTCATTTTGATTTATTTTTGTTCCATCCTTTATTTCATTCTCCGGTTTTGTATTTTCTCTTCTGTGATGGCATATTGTACCTTCTGTTTTCTTTTTCTTCCTCTCTGAATTCTCCCATTTTTTCTCATTACCTGCCTATATCCTCTTCTCATAACTGCTCTTCTTTCCCACTTCTTTCGCGAACCCTCGTTTTCTAGTATAAAACCTAGCTTAGTTTATTATAGAGATGTCCACTGGAGCTGATCACCATGTCAGTCCGTTTAATCACAACCCCACATAATCAACAGTCAGTACAAGATCACCCACAGCCCTCACCAGGTGAGAATATGCACCCTCTAAGCACACACTGCACGGCCCCCTGTAGAGGATACAGGTCCTCCGCCTTCTGCCTGGCTGGGTCCAGCTCAGCCTCCTCTGATCTACTGTTCCCTTGCAGTGACTAACCAGCCACCAGAAACACTTGAGATCTTCTGCCTCACTGAATCTGCTGCCTAAAGGCAGTTCAGTCTATTTTTCTCATCATAACCCCCAGATGTGCAAACCTCTTTTCCATCTGCTGTAACATGGCAAACAATGAGCCTTGGGGTTCAGTGGTCAGTGGTAACACAATGCATCTTCACACTAAATGACACTCTGCATTGATCTGTTACTGTATATTCAGAATGTTAAAAGTTAAGGCCACAGTGCAGTATTGTGTAAATATACAGTATGTTTAGTCTCATACATGTACATCTTAAATAAAGCATTATTAATAATGTGTGTTCTCTCTAATTTTCTCCTTGGATTGAAGACTGCCAAGAGTGTTAAAGGGGGGCTTCTTAATCTAAATTTAAAGGTCAGTTTATGCATTGCATTTATATAATTATAATGTGAATAATGATTTCTGTAGCTCTGGAGGAACTGTTCTTTAGACTGAAAAAAACAAAACAACAACAACAAATGTTACAAATTGTGTGCATAAAGCTTAGAAGATGTGGAAATACTAAATGATGCTACTGACAGAATTGTGTGAAGTGTTGTTGGTGATTGACCCCTAATAATTCTGGTCTCTGTTGGTTCAGTGTTTGTATTTTTAAATTCAGCAGACACTGAACACCTTGATCATCCCATCTCAGTGATCTCAACAACTGTGTTAGCAGATCAAATAGATGGATGTTGAATGAACTTACAAAAGTCAGTGCAGACATGCTGAAATTACTTATTTATATAATCTGCACTGCTGCATAGCAGCTGAAGTTTGTTTAACACAGATAAATTTTGGCAAAAATACTCGAGCACAGCAAAGTAACGACTGTGAATATGTGACCCTACTTATTTTTTGATTTAGATACAATGTGAGAAGATGTCATGGGAAGTTCAGCTGTATTAAACAGATGTATTTTCAGCAACTAGCAGAGTAACGTGCAACAAACCCTAAGCATGTTATTGTATTCTCTTCCTAAGAACAAGTACATGTCTGAAAATGACTTGTTACTTTGTTTTGGCACAAATAATAATCTGCTGAGTTGTGGAGACTCAGGAAATGCCATGTGGAGATGTTGAGACTGATGTGGAATGTAATTGTCTTATAAGGGTAGTGCATATTTCTCAATTATTTTGTGGCCTTATGGACGTGCATATTTACTTGCTTTTGTTTAGTGTTTCCATATCCCACTACTATTTTTTTATTAGCCTTTTTTATTGTATTTTTTTCCTTTTATGTCTTATTTTTATAACTTGTTACTGTGTCCTAAGGCAAAAGACTCATACATGCAATAGATTTTCCATGAAAATAATTGGGTGCTTTTAGCAGGTTTACATTTTCCAAAGACAGCAAGAACAGTGTTAGTTTTGTGAGTGTGCTTTCCTGCTCCATCTCATCAACACTGAAACTAATTTGATGTGAATATTATTGTGTAGATTTTGTTTTGGTTTCACTGGTTAATAAATGCAGATGCCAACAAAACCATCAGAAATGCAGCTGGACTAAACATAACTATTTTATTTTTAATGACCTGTTAGTCAAGATAGCTAAACATTGTGGGTATTAATATCAGAACGACAGCACACACTCACACCCACTGAGACATAAATAATCGTGACGCAGACTAGGAGGTAGGAATCTGATGTGTGTGTCGATGTCCATGGATCAGGACACAGCGTGGAAATAGGTTTTACTTCTCATTTTAAAAATAGAAACTGCTCTGCTTCTAATTCCATAACATGACAAGGCAGTTTCCATAAAATAAAATGACCTACCACCTGCTCACATTTTGGAAATGACAGGCGTAGTTAAGAGGCTGGCCTTGCTGGAGCTGAGTGTAAAGTTGAAGTAAATTGGTTGGGTATTAGAGTGCAAGTCCATGTAATGACTTGCTGTACGGATTTTAAGATACGCTGTATAGCTCTCAGCCCGCTAGTGAAGTGATAGCGCCTAACCTTCTGCTCCCAGACTGGATTTCTGCAGGAATGTTGTGGAAAGGTTAGCAGATTTCCTGTGGTCAGTGCTGAATGGTCTGGATCTGACAGAAATCTTAACTTACTTATTTCTTCAACTGCAGAGGTTTAACATTGCTCGTCTGTAGAGTTGAAGGCCTCATAAGTGACTTTTTAATGCTGATTGAATAAAGCTCTAAAAATTCTATATTCTATATATCCTACATTCATACTATGTGTAGGGTAATTTTGTTTGCCATAGATAACCTTGAACATAACATTGGACACGTGGACAGTGGACACTTGAAACTAAGATATCATTTAAAATACATACTCTCAAGATTAGGACTAATGAAGGGTGATATGATTGTTCTGTGCTGTAATGTACTGTTACCCTTATTTGAATTAGAGAGTCTTACACTGTTATTCTTCTTGACCAAAATAGGGCCATGATATAGGAGACTCCTGTTCAAAGAAAGAGAATAAAAAAATATATATGCTAATACAAAAAATAAAATTTTTGAAGATTTCCAGCAACCACAATTATTTAAATGCCAATTTAAAAATGTAATAAAGGATCTGGCATACTAACATCCTCATACGACAACTAGCATACAGTCTTTTGGTATAATTTGCACAGGACATGCTAATAGTAATAATAATAATTGGCAATAACAGTGGGGCAATGTTTGAAAAATAACAAGGGTAACTATTAATACCCTGGTAATAACCAAGCAAGAGAGGGTCGTAGTTTGACAATAACAAGGCAATAAGATCATACTATAATAATCCCCAACAATGAAATTCACTTGTTACAGCAACATAGGAGGAAAGTAAAATTGATAGCAACGACAACTGTTTGAATTATTAATGAGATGGTGTTCACCTCTTATGGCAGGGAGCACAAAAAAAAAAAAAAAAAAAAAAACCGCCGGAAGCTCCGCAGTGCTTATTGTTGGAATCAGTATGTGGCTGAAGAGCTTTCTATCTGCCACAGTTCATCATACAGTGGGTGAGATGAGTTGTCCAGGATAGCACTGGTCTTGTCCATCATTCTCCTCTCTGCCACAGCCACCACACTGTGGTATAAGGGGGTAATATTTAGGTAGTAACAGTATAACTCATAACTGTCGTTGTTTCAGTAATATCATAATATATTGTGGTAATTATCAAAGTAATAACCATGGAATAGGTTGGCATGAGAATATATATAGTATATCTAGAAAACAGTTCAAAATCACATGGGTGTGAAACAAAACACCTAATATTTTCTGTGTAAAAACCATGAAACAAAGTTATATAATTTAGTTATGTAATTATCTGTGTGTTTGTTCCCTCCCACCAGTGAGCAAACGTCAAAAATACCTTATTATATTAAAATGGTACATTTTCAAGGTTTAAACATTTGATAAGTTTTATATGTTCTAGCGTGAATAAAATATGGGAGATCTGCAAATAATGCAGATTTTGTGTATATTTTAGTGTCTGCAGGAAGAGTGGGTAGAAAGACCTAAATCAAAAATAGAAAAAGTCTAAGCTGGGTACAAAAAGCATGTGCAGCTAACAAAAAGAGTTAGAAAACTCACTTAGTAGGGTAGTAAGTAACTTTTGCACATGCCACAGTGATGTTTAATTTATGAATAAAATGTAGCGGTGGGTTAACAATTGAAGGAAGGCTCATTTAATTATGAGTTTGCTCTAGATGCTGCATTCAAGTCTTTTCACTTCAAAAATGTACAAATTATGGAATTCCTCCAGAGGTGTTAAGGTTTTTACATGCACCTGCACATGGCACCGCATGCATGTTAGCTCTGCCATATTCAGTTAGCAAACAATTTACATTTACATTTACATTACATTAGTGTAACAATGAAAAGTTAACATGCCAGAGCATTTCAAAAACACCTGAGCTTGCCTGTCTATGTGGTTTTGGTTGATGCTCCTCCTTTGCATTTTGGTAGAAATTGCATCCAGGGACACTTCCAATGAAAACTGAAAACTAGAGTTTGCTATGTTGCTCTTCTTTTCACAGGCATTGCACAAAGCTGTCAATTTAATTTGAAAATGATCTGTATATCTGTAACTCTTGCACATGCGGGAGCTTTTTAGTTAAGGAATAGCTGAAATATGTTATTATAAGGAAAACTGGATGAATGATAGATAGAGACAAATGACAAGTTCAAGGTTTTGTTGAAAAAAACATTAGCATTCCTGCTATCAGACAGCTTAACGACTATTTGGTCTCAGTTTAACAGAGCTCTGCACAGACCTCCTGTCTATCGATCATTCTCCATCAGTCCGTATCCATCTCTCTCTTCTTCAGTCATCCTATCAACCTGAGGACCCCTCTGGATTGGCCCTATCCATCAGTTACTGCAGTCTTCCTTCAGTCTCCCTCTGTCAAAGTCCATTCACTTTAGCGTCTCTACTTTGTGTCAGTCAAAGCTTAGAGTATGACCAAAGAGGCAGTTACACAGACAGTACAGAATTCCATTTATCATTCAGTCTCTGTCTTCTATCTAAGTGTAACCTGCACCTACCACAGGAAAGAGCCTTTAACACCAAAGCCAAGGTGTCCAGAAAGTCTGGGGAATGTCATGGTTTTATCAGTCTCTCTGGACAGCAGGATGAAATGATGGAGGATTTTTTTTTCTTATGTTTGCTTTATGGGTCTGCTTTGCCATATGTTGGGGAAACAACATAATAATTGTATACAGTAGGTAATTTGTTAGGTGGCAGTAATAAAGATCATACATACATACTGTACTTACATAGTTATGGTGTTCAGGTGTTGAATAATGGTTTGATTAAGGCACAAAAGCTACTTAAATATGTGTCATAACAGGTGAGTTCAGTGGGGAATAATCACCAGAGAGACCTGGTGGTGTTTCCTTATTGAAAGTGCCTAAATATAAAGGCTGAGAAAGAAGCAATAAATCTGCAGCTTCTCCTCATCTTTATGGAGTTTTATGATGAGTTGCAGCTCACTGTATAGCTGGCTGCTTTGCAGTTTTACTGTTTTGGCTCATTCTCTACCACTTTTGTGGTGTCATTTTCAGTTGAAGCAGGCTGCTGATGGGAGAGAAAGAAAGCTCTAAAAAACCCATACTACACCACCTGCCCAGCATGAAGACATAGTGGAACCACCTCAGCTGAGCTCGACTCTACTGTACCCGCGTTTGGTACCAGGTATTATGTTTTCAACTACAAATAATACCCCCTCAGTGATTGTTGCAGTGATGTCGCATGAAACCACTGTGAACTGCTGTGGAAGCGCCAACCCACACAAAAAGGAGGATACAGTAGTACATAGGGAATATGAGTGTCTGTCACAGCAAGGAGAAAAACATTTATGTCAGAAGAGATTAAGGGCCAATCTTACTCCTTCTCTGTTGCGGGGATTATAGGCATTAATTTGTTTGTCTGCAAAACAGCAAGTTGCAATAAGCACAAAACGCTGTTTGTATCAGTGGTTGTTACTAGAAGAAAACAACAGTGCAGAGTTATGCAATGATTTCAGACCAGCGGTAATAAAAAATGCAAAGTTGTTCACTGGCCATAGTGTGATGTCAAGTCACAGTGTATTAGACCTAAAATATGTGAAGATGTTGCAAAATGCAAATCAGCAGTAATGATGGAATGTTAACGTTAGCAAACTTAGTGATTTTTTTAAGTGTTTAAGTAAGAATATGGCTGTAAATGGAAGAGCACAAAATTGAATGTAACATAAAACAAGTGACTTTTCATTTGAAGTGTTGTTTTGAAAACTCTTAATTTCATAGGGCTATGTAGCCCTCTGCCTTAGCCCTTCCCCTTCATCCAGAATGGATTTGTGATACCTCGACCCCTCACATGTACATGCAAAACTGAGGGGTAGGGCAAAGTAGTAGAAAGGTGATTGGACCTAAAAGTAAAATGGAAGAGGAAAGATATTTCCCTCAGGAGCTATACCCTGAGTTGGCAAAGACCAAAAAACAACCTAAAAGAGGGTTCATTTTGAACTTTATATATTGGAATGTATAAAATCTGTTTATTAAGTAGACAAAGAGGTAACATTCATCCATTCTCTGAACCTTATTCCCTGTAGGTGTCGCAGGCGTGCTGGAGCCTATCCCAGCTATCATACAGGTGAGAGGCGGGGTACACGCTGGGCAGGTCGCCAGACCATCACAGGGCCACATATAGACAAACAACCATTCACACTCTCACTTACACCTACGGGCAATTTAGAGTCCCCAGTTAACCTGACTGCATGTCTTTGGACTGTGGGAGGAAGCCTGAGTGCCCGTAGAGAACCCACGCAAACACGGGGAGAACATGCAAACTGGCATCAAACCCAGGCCCTTCTTGCTGTGAGGCAACAGTGCTAACCATTACACCACTGTGCCACCCAATAAGTAACATGACTCCAAATAATACATAACTGAAATGGAAATTCATCATCATTATAATATGATAGAGATCTTACAGCCATGTAAGTGATATCACACAATTTTTAAACGAAATTGTATTGAGTGATGCAATTATGCCACATCTAGGACACATTTTCATTTAATACTCTGGTCCCTTTATCCATGTATAGAATACATGGATAGATTAAAAGTGCAAATACACAAGATATGACCAAAAAGACACACTTACCCTAAAAGTACAAAAGACAGCCAAAAGAACTGACACAAAATAAGCCCAAAGACTAATGAAAAGCATATGTGACAATCAAAAACAACATGGTGGACTAATTTTCTCATAATCGATCCATGATAAATAACAGACAAAACAGTTCTAGCAGTTACATTGGTCTACATATAGAAAATAGTAGATGACCACTTGACATAGCTGCATGTTAGGTGAAAATCAGTCATCAGCTCTCTAATATAATTTTTAAATATGATTTTTACTGTGGAGAAATGCTCAGCTAAGCAGGAACAGAAAAGAATAAAGAGCTTGTATATTGATGTTACATCAGTCTCAGAATGTCATCAGTCTTTTGTTGATGAACATCGAACATCCATTTTGTCTAAAATGTGCACAGCATGCATTACTAACACAGGTACTGTTGCATGGGAGGGAAAACCAAGAGAAGAGGCACAGGGGAAGGTTCATAAAAAGACATTAAGATAAGTTGACAGTTATAGTTGTCAACCTGCCCTATCTCTCTCTGGTCTATTTCTCTTACCAAAAGCTCTGACTCTTTGTTTCTAAGGTTTTTTCCATGTAAACATGGAAGAAAAAAATGTGACAAAACACTGAGCCACAATTACACCTATGCAGAAAAACTGTCACAACACTACATAACACTCTGTTGCTTGTGTTTATTTCCTATTAAGATGGTGGTATTTAAAACAATAAAAGCCTCTCCACTACATTACACTGCACAGTGTGTCAAGAGAGACCATGGTGAACATAGTCACAGTTAATTGCAGTTACAGTTTGTGAATTGATGCATTCTGTCTAGCTCAGCGAGACCAACAGGACTGCAGCAGCAAAGGCCTGTGTTATTGAAGTCAGACCAAAGCAGACACTGACACTAATTGGACACATTGTATAGTGTGTGAGAGAGAAGAATAAGCAATGCAAATATTGGAGTGAAAACATGGTCCATTTTCCTTTATTTCCCATTTGTAAGCCCATCATTACACTGTGTTGCAGTCATTACAACAATTAAGTGAATGAATGGGGGAAATGAATTGTGTGTTGCTGTAGAATAATAATGGTAGAAAGTAATTCAGGGCTTTTTCACAAATATTGTATTGTTGTACTTTACCTGTGTATTTCTATTTTCATTTAACCTACCTTTATTTTAAAGTGTTTTAAATAGCATGTTTGCATCAATATTTACATAAAGAACCTCATAGAGTACATGTAGTTTATTGTGGCTGCATCACATATTAATGATTAGTAAACTGCACCACATCACCATACTAAATACCACATTAGATCCCAACATTATATAATCTTGACTAAGGAGCACTTGACTAAGGAAGATGTGATAAATTGGTATGAGCCTCACATAAAGTTGTGATTTTTTCTTCTGCCATTGACTCTGAAAAATAATAATAATAATTAATAACATTGAATAATATTAAAGATTTTTAAACTCAATTATTGTTTTTAATTAGTGTTGCATCTGCAAACAAAGTAGTTTCCTACATTATCTTTACAGTAAAGGCAGTTCTTGTTAGAGAAATTATACATGACCAGCCAAACCTGAAAAGCGAGGAAAAAACAGATACAGCTGTTACACAGACTGTATCAAGGACAGTGTATTGTGTTTGTATTGATTCAAAGTGTACTGTGGGTCCCTGGTAATACAATTGGTACAATAAGCAAAGGACAAGGGTCAGTACATGAGGAGCAGAACTTACCCAGGCTTATTCACTGTGTAGCAGTGGCCGTTAATCTGTTCGACAGTGATTCACTATCACCTGTGATGGAGAAATACTTTAGCTCACAGCTAGCTATCATTGACATGGCAATTTTATTCCTCAAATCACTTTCAGAAAATGATGGCAATGAAGACAAACACACAAGTCAAGAGGAAAGAGGGAGAGCAGCACATCCTTATTAGCAGAAAGGATGGGTTATACATATGCTAAGCACACGTGGTCAGCTTGTCTCAGTTAAAGTTCAAAGCAGTTAATCATCTCTCCATTCTGCTCATCTTTTCATGCCTGCTATCTTTTTCTCTCCGTTCCTTTTCTGAATGTTATTGAGACGAGACCACAGATGCAGCACCAATGCAATATCTTGAATGAGATGGTTAATTATCTGTTTGTCTTCATTTGATATTATAGCACCATGAGGCAGACTTTAACTGTCTCCCAAAGTGGGCTTAATTAAATTTAGTTTTTGATTTAAAGTAGATTTCATTCTGTTACTGCCAGCGAATGAGAATATCAGTTTTATTTCAAGAGCAGAGAAGCATCTGCAAAAGAGCAATAATGAAGGTTTATTTTTGGATTTATTAAAAGCCTTGCACACTACGGATGATGATCTTTTGCTTATTGCGTTATCACAGTGTAATACAATGGACTGGCCTGCAAATTTGCAAATGTTAATGGATTTCTAATGCACAAAGTTCTTGATGGTGTCCCACAAGGTTCCTTTCTTAGACCCCTTTGCATCTTAACTTACATTTGATCTGGGTTATTGTTATTATTTTAATATGCATTGTTAGGCTTTCTGAAGTATGCAGCTATATAATGACATAATGATGTGGCTCTGTGGTGGCTCCATACCTCATGGAAAAGCAAAGTGGTTCTTGCAAGTTGAACCAACTCTGAACAAGTACCAGCCCCTGTGAGCCAAACTGTGACAAATGGGAATTATCTGACACATTCTATAATGCTCTGGCAAAAATGTACAAATATACTCTGTTTTCTGCTACAAAACTGTTCATCCCAGATGTGCTTTTGAGGCAGACAAAAGCTTGTGATGCAACAAAATTGAAATAATTTAAAAAGTTGGATGATTTGAATCTTTGGAGGAATTGTAATGGACCTGCTCTCATTTAGACAGGTGGCAAAATTAGGGCTTGGAAAGAGTTTTATTTTTCGCAGCACACTGAAATTAATTTCCCGGAAGAAATTAGAGTGCTTGAGCACTCAGGCACTTATAAACGCATTAGGTGATAAATGTATCACAACCACTGACTTGATCAGATTCAGGTGGTTTTAAAGTTGGATAATTAAGATTGGATGACTCTGGGAGAATGGTATTTGACTTATATTGAACTTAATTCATATAAGTTGATCACTGTACTGTGCACTGCTGTAGTGAAGATGCCATTTGTGTCTAACCTCAGCCCCCTTGCCACCACAGTAAGATAGATGTTAGACAGGTCATTCATATGATTGTTAACACCTATGTTCGATCCCCTTTCTGTCACAGAGATTCGCTCTCAGTCATTTATCATTAGCATTCGCATTTACAAGCTATGGAAAAAGGGAGCGAGAGGGTAGGTTTGCTGTAGGTATATGCATGAATATGTCCAGTCTGCACACTTTTACCTGGACATTTACAATGATTCATAGCAGCTTGATATGCTAGAAGCATATCAATAAAAGAAATAATGCATGATTTGGCTGAGCAGACTATGCCCCAGGTATGACACTGTGTGGCTCTCACTTTCTTTCTCCATCTGATGTTTATTTAAACATTGTTCTTGGGCATGTAGCAAGCTGGGTCACTTTTTTCCCCACCTCACTCAGTCTCTCTCTGCCACTTTCTTATACACGATTCAGAGCACTTGACTAGTTGAGCAGAAATGAGTGTGTGATTGCAAGGGTCGGCCGCTCAAATGTGCAGGCTTAGAAGAAAATCTGTGTTTCTCGTGTGATGAGTGTCAGTGGTTAACAGTTATTGGCAAGTGCTCCTTAGCACCTGGGATGCTTGTGGTGATGACAGAGGAATTTAAATGTTGTTCAAGTACACACACACAGGGATGGATACACAGTGCTTATCCACATCCTGCTAGTCTACACTGGTTTTTCTCTACTCCTGAATCCTTTTCGCCTGTGTTGCTGTTGCCAGACAAAAGACAGAGTAAATATAAGATTACATATATGTTCCCAGATGTGGCTCTTCTTATTGGGTTAAGTGTGAAAATTTATCAGAACAGCTGAACATTTAGTAAAATAAAATGGTTCCATTTGCTTTCATTCTGTTACATAAGAAGATCACTATCACTGTAATACCTGTGCAGTAAAGTATACTTTATTTTAAAGTTGGACTGTGCTATACATTGCAGGAATACAGAGCCCCTCTGGTGACTTACCAAGGCCGTGGGAACAAGATAATATAACGTGTGACCATGACTTAATATCACTGTTGTTTTTTTTCTACTACCAAGGAATTTTCTCTTAATTAGCTTGCAAATTTGAAAGCTGCTGACCACATTTAGAGTAGCGGGGCTGCTGTATGAGCCTCAGCCAAATTCTGAAGTGCATTTTTGCACAGAACAACACATTGTACATTTCATCCCTCATTTCTTTCTTGCATTGTGGTTCCAGGGGTACACTGACTCTAGGCTGGATAAGCTTCAGGGCTGGGTTGATTTATTTTCATTTCCACTCTCCACTGCATTGTTACAGTTTAACAATTGTTAAATTTATTTAACATTGTATCACAGTTGCTTGATAAAGGTGCTTTGTTAAACCCCTAAATTCCTACAAATCTTCCACCTAATCAGAATCCAGAATATTCAGCATCCATGGTATAAACTTGGCTAATTAATTATCTGTTTCATCGTCCAGAGGGTGTGTGTGTGTGTGTGTGTGTGTGTGTGTGTGTGTGTGTGTTAAACTTTCTGCAGAAAGAGCAGCAGTCCCTGGTCAGTCTCTTCTTTTAGGGATGTGCATGTATTTTCTGCTTCTGAGTTGATAGCATTACTGTGAAATAAAGCCCATTATAGCTTCAAACAGATGTGCGATGCAGTCAGACCTTTCCATACAGACACCACAAAATGTGCTTTGTGATGATAGTGGAAGGAAACTGTGATTTAACATTACCTTTCAGTAGGAAGTACCCTGTAAATGGCTTAAGTCTGAAAACATACTGAAAAAGAAAAAGTACTTGGTGTTTATTGTCTATTTCTGCCATGCGTTATTAGACTGTTTAACTTTATCAGTCTTTCTCAGGTTAGTAATTCATTTTATTTCCTGAGTGTAGCATGTTTATGGAAATAAACACATTTATCAAAATGTATTGTTAAGGAGAACATTTTGCATTTGTGTTCAGTTCATTTTTTCCTTACAAGTAATTACTTGCTTGTGTGACAGGCTCTGACTTTAACTCATCAAGTGAAGATTGACCAACTTTTGGAATTTGAATTCTGGCTGTTTGTGGAGAGCTTGTGGTTTCAGGCCAGCAAACATTTGACAGACAAGACTGCAGCTTGTCAGTCAACAAATTTAACAGCCACCTAAATATTGACTGAATGATTAAACAGGTATCCCTGTGTAGAATTACTGTACTAACATTACTACTATTAGTGCTACTGCTATTTATCATATTAACTATAATGTCTACCTCAACACTGAGTAAAACTACACCCAAAGAATGATGTCACCTGTGCACTGGCACTGCCACTAATGTTAAAATACCTAAAAATGTGTTGACATATACTGATACATAAAAATGAAAAAAATGTACAGTAGTAAGAGTATTCATTAAAATACATTTTCAAACCAAATAAAATGTAAATTATCTGACTGCTAAAAGCAACCAGTAACATTTACCACATGGCCTCACTTGGAACATGGTGGGGCTACAAAGCAGAAACCACAGACTGTAGCTTGTGTCTGACTTTGATATAATGCAGTTTCAGTATAGTTGTTGTATATCTACACACCCAATCCTTTGGCTTTGTGGGGGGTGTAGTTGGCCCCTATGTAAAACAATTTAGGGACCCCTTTACTATGTGCCTCCTTAACCTTCTACTAGCTAAACATTTGAAAGATTTTAGGACCTACAACAGTTAGTTTATCACTTAAATATTGCCGCTGTGGGTAATCAAAACTGGTTAATGATCAGCCCATCTCTAATCTATCTCAGCAGCTTTCAGTCTACATATCCAACAGCAATCAGGCCTTGCCACTCTGCTGAATGTGAACTTAGTGAAGTGGTAAATTATCTTTTTTTAAATTTTTTATCGGTTTATTTTTATTTCTGCTGCTCTTATTCAGTAAAACTTTTGACAACATACGCTCCTACATCAACTAGAAAACCAGTTTGATTTATTAAAATGTAGCTACACAATCCTGGTGAGCTTAGTCTTAAATCAGCAGACAGCAGATGTGCAACCATCATTTTTGGAGTTGAATTCCATATGAATTCCATGTAAATGCATATCGAGGGCAGCCCTTACCTATTAATGTATCAGAAGTGTTAATAATTACCTTGATTGACATATGATACAATTTGCATTAATGTGATTTGATTTTTTCAGAGGACATGGCCATATGAAGACTAATACTCATAAGTCCATTCTTATTACACTGCAGTAAGTAAAATACGGTCAGATATAGTAAAGAAAATATAAGCAAGAGAGAAGAATAGAGAATACAGATGAAGAGGTCTGGAATAGGAACAGACAGAAACAGTGGGCAGGTAACATAAAGGGTAACATTGGATTGCGAATATGTAAGGTAAGGTAAATGTGAATATTGATTTAATTAACACTAAACTATGTTGACTCACACACACACACACACACACACACACACACT
>OMLM01003478.1:26774-38268 GCA_900302695.1 Helostoma temminkii
CAAAAACACACTCACACACACACACACACACACACACACACACTCTATCCATCCCCTCATGGCTTCTCTCAGCTATAAATCTTTTAGCAGTGTCTTGTTTTGGAAAGGTGGTTATTTTGCTCAGAGGAGAAATTACAATGGATTCCCAAATCCATTTTCTCCCCTAAATTATTCAGATGTGACCGAGCCTCATTATGCACGGAAATGCTATCAGCACGTGGAAATGAGCTCATACGCATGTTTGTACGTGTGCATGTTTATTGTATATCTGCTGTGTACTGTTTTATGCTGCATGATCAACATGTTTGTGTGTGCACATGTAGGTGTAGTTTACCTGCTCTGAGGTGTGTTAACTATTCAGTGAGGAACAGCTGTTCATGTGTGTATGCGTTTGTGCTGAGTTTGTGCTTGTTGCAAATTACAATTCTCTCCCTGAGAAACAAGTTCATTTTAATGGGTGGCATTGATTGATAACTCTGGCAGGACAACTAATCTGCTATTACACAGTTTACTTGTGATATTATTACACTGGCAGCTTAATATATTAGCATAACATCGGAAATTATGATCTGATTCGCCTGTCCAAGATTTTTTTAGTGATGAATGACTTAAACTATAAAACAGCCATTCTTCATAAAGTGCTTTCTTTCTTTTTGTGTTCACAGTCTAAATCCTTCTGTGACCTTTGAAGGCTTTTCACAAGCAGGTGTTCATAAGATCAGACAAACACCTCGACCTTAGATATAAATAAAACACTGGATGGATGAAAATGTTTGATGCTTGAAGAGCTAAGCAGGACATTTTCCCTTTGTCATCATGATACGCTGAACATCCTTTAATATTTGGAAATAGGACAGGTGGTAATTTCCAAACTAAGTGTGGATGGTGAATCAGAGGTTCAAACTGGTGCACACATCAGTATACTGCTGTTTTCTTAGGTAGTGATAAGTCTGGGTCCTGGCTTTCATCCAGTCGATACTGGGGAATAGTTCCAGGCTGCAAGAAAATGTTAAAAATCAGTGATAATCAGCCTAATTCAGAAGCTTTTGTTTTGGGGTTTATAGCAAGACTGAAGATAACTTTAGTATTTTAAGCAACTTGGTAGTGAGGGAGAGTTGGTGTTGCCTCTGCAGAATGACTATGGCTGACACTGTAATAAAAATAGAACAGGTCACACATACACCTCCTAGACCTGATAGGTTGCTGCATGTGTGTCTGTCTCCATGCTCCAATTAATTCTGCAATGGTAATCAGGCTGCAGAGCCCTGATTAGTGTGGTTGTCATGGCAGCACTCTTGGGATCTGACAAGAGTTTCTGGGATGGATTGACAGCGTGGCCCTCAGTCTGACTGAAAATCATATTGTGCATAGCCACTGGCATTCAAAGCTATTTCAATGGCCTGTAAAATGAGATCAAGGAAAAGTTGTAAGTTGCAGTATAGAAAAAAATATAATATTTATTCATTATGAACATTTTGTGTTGCCATTATTTCTGACTTGACAAGAGGATCAGCAGTGACTTCAAAACCATAACAACTACATGATAGTTTATTGCAAAATCAAGGCTTTTTATAATGTGACGATGGCATCGGTAAGGTTTGATTAGTTTCTGGCACAAAAACCATGGTGACGTTTAGGGAAGAAAAAGAATACTTTATGGATAATGAGGGTTAGGGTTAGTATTCTGATGACCAATTGCTTATGGTTTGGGGTGCTTCACCATCATATTGAGTTTCTATCGACTGCTTAAAAGAGAGGACTGCCCTAGAAAATATCAAGCATGTTTGATAAGAATCATCCAGGACAAGGTCAGGAGACTATGACAGCAATAAACCAGAGATGTCCAAGGATGATCGTAATGAAAAATCCACAGTGCAAGGTGTTGTTCAACTGCCACTGAAATCCAACTGAAAAATAAACTACGTTTTGTGGTAAAGTTACATTTATTTCAGTGTAGAAACACTAGAATTTATCTACTGCACATAATTCATATGGAGGTATATAGATACTATGCAAGTTCTAATCCTGAGTTCTGTGAGTGGTCGAGATACTCAAAGAAAAGTAAAGGTTGTAATAAAGCATGGATTGGGCCACATGTAACTGTCCAAACTTGACCCGAGCAACAGGCATATTACATTTCATATTCAAACCCCAACCAGAGTCCAAGGCTTCTGCTGTGCTGCAGTAAATGTGCCGCTCATGCTTGACTCTCTCGTGAGGAAAACCTATCGGTCAAAGTGTCAGTTCCCTCTGACCATTAAATGAAGCAGACCTTTGAAAACTCGAGCCATTTATTAATTTGTTTGCTGTAGTCATATTATGAACTGCAGTTATGACTATTTAGACTAAAGTTTGATCTACCTGACTGAGCTCTACACAGACAGAAATCTACATTGTAGAATTTCTACATTCTGCAGAGTTGAACAAAAGCCATTGTTCCACTGGTGAGAGATAAAGACAGTAGGATTATTCTCTACTAGCTCCCTCTTAACTGTTGAATAGACTCATATAACTCTCTCTCTTTGGGTACATGGCTGAGCCTTTTGTTAACGTTATTATCTTTATTCACTATGATTCACTTTAAACAAATCTATACGCTCAATGCACCACTAATGACTCGCATACTACAGACTATGCTTATTTGATTTGCATTGATTTAAATAAATATTTGATTAAAAAGTCACTTGTGGTTCTCTCCTCTTTGTCCTACCCATACACAGAGTGTTAGTAGAGGCAGTTGTCTCGCTGATACATCCCTGACTATGTTTGCTGGTTTTTCAGTGTTTTTTCCTTTATAGTTGTTTATAGTGCCTAAGTACGCTCAACAAGCAGTGGCACAAAGTCAGTTTTTGTCAGGTAGAGCTGGGGAGACTCAGTTTGTCATTGTTGCTGTTGTCACCTGATATCATTCCCATCATTCCTATTGTATCAGCACTAGTGTGATTTGGAGGATATTTCTGTTTTTATATTATCTTGTTAGAAATGTCCAATGCACACAAAGAATGTCTGTCTAGTGTTAATACTTCAGGTTTGTCTACTAATCATCCAGATTGTGATTTAGCATTGGTCTTTATTGAGGGGTCAAGGATACATCTTGTACATCTGATGAACATGGTGTGGTGCTAAACCATAATAATGATCATCAGATACACAAACCTATGGAAACAAGAAACTGGGATTTATATTATAATGACCTATCAGCTTTCTAGCATTAGGGTAGTTTATTAGTAGAAGTTGCTACAGCTCATTCTTGTGTAGAGAAGTAGCTGTTTAAGTCTGAAGGGGGAAATGGTTAAACTGTCTTAATGTCAGAAAGTTATCTTGTAAAAGTGACAGATGACAAACTTGGCCTTGTATTACTAAAAATCTACCTTAGATCATTTAAGAGTGTTCTACATTAAAGCTTTAAAGAGGAAGCTTGTAGGATCCCACCCTCCTTGTCTCTAGAGCCAATGAGCACTCCACATAACTATTTGCATCCATGAAAATTGAGGCAATATTAAAGTGAAACACGTCAAGACTGAGTGTTCAGTTTAATTAGAAATTAAGGAAAAACAGCACCACAGAGGCAGTATTGTTTGAGGGTCAAAGGTAGCTAAGGGTGTAGTTCTGCTTACACAAAAATGCAAAAGAGTTACTAATTATGCTGTGTTAAATTTATTTGGACTACAGAAGTCATTGATTTCCTTTTTTAAAAAAAACAAAAACAATTTGAACTGACATTTGGGAAACAACTTGCTCCAACAGTTAATCTTGCAGTTGATTAAATAAAGTCACCTCAACCTGCACATACGTATCATGTTTGACTAGTTTGAAATTTGCCTGCTCTTTCGCTGGAGAACGTCTCCTTTATCCTTGGGTATTTTACTTTGTAGAGATATAAGCTGTTAGATGTCGGATCTACACTACAGAAGCCGAGTTGAGCACCTGTCACGTCTTTGTATTTAAGACCAACAGAGGTACACAAAGTACACCACTTGAAGTCAACTTCTAAGTAATATAGAACTAAAGAAAGGAACTATTCATCTAGAAAGTCTCTTGAGCGCCCACTGTCATTTCTGAGCTTGGTACTAACAAAGGCTGACAGACATCAGGATGTTTACCCATGATATTGCTTGAGCTGTGCAGATGCAAGTCAGCTCTTACTTCATTTGCTGCAGAATGTGGAGCAGCCTCATGTGTGCATGGAGGACAGTAGAACTGTTTTACACAATCATTACAGAATAATGTGTGGTCAACAGGTGGAGAGTGATATTTAATAAAATCTGACTGCTGGACTAACAGTAAATGCACAATGCTATCAAAATAATAACCAAGCAGAACTGACTAGACCCTACCTAACAGTAACTGCGTAATTTGATTAGATTTGATGTTGATTTGATGATTCCACTCTAACATAGTTTCACAGAAGAGGGACACACCTTTAAAAAGGGACACACCTTCAGGTGTTATTGTTCTAGCCTTACTCTAAACTCAGCAACACCAAGACTACATCTTAAACATTCCTCTGGGCAATATACCAACAAACCCTCCAGGGTGGTGGGAATATTAACCCTTCTCTAACACAATAAAACGTATGACCTTCCTCTTCCACAAACTGTTTTCTGACCCAGTACATGCAGTGTAGGTTTTGTTACCTAAACGTGTGAATGGTGTTGAATCCGGTGAGTTATAGAATTTATGGTTAAAATCTAGACATTTGTAACAGTGCATCATTAAATATAGAAATCTTTATCGAAGCATTTGCAGGCATCCACATCTCTGAAACAGTACATTTAGCATGAACACGTTTAAAATACTGAATTTTATTGCTTTTCTCTAGGCTGATTACTCATGTGTAGCCACAGCTCCTCCAGATCTGCACAGTTAATTTATCTTTGTTTATTTTGTTCTGTCAGGAAAGAGCTCTGTACTTTCAGATTAGACATTTTGCCCTTATCAGTATATTGATCATGGACCATGTGTTTGCCCATGTTTTCAAAAGAAATTTAGATCTGGTGCCAAGGCTAAGCACTTCACACTGAACTTGTGTGTTTTATAAACTACTTAATTACCTTAACATTTGATGCATCCACAGCCAGGTCACAGAATTCATACTTCACATTTGGCCCAAAAATGCTCAACTGAGTGGGAGAACATTGTTGTGAGGAGCCTAAGAATGATCATCAGGGCTATAATAATTTTAAAAATAATTTTTGTAATGTGCGTATTTTATGTGTTATGGATTAGTTTAGCAAAAATCAGTGCATTATTGTGACAACCCTAATAATAATGCATTTGTCTCTGTAAAATCAGTCTTAATTTTTAGACAGTATTCTGCTTTGCACATGCCTCCTGACAACTTGTGAGGCATACGGAAAGACTTCATGACTGTTTGTGCTCTGCATAAAGATCTGTAGCTGGATCCCCCCTGGAACAGACTTAAAGTACTCCTTGCCTAAGCCACCACATAGAATTTACTAGAATTTACCTAGGTCATCTCTCAGTGGGAGGATAAACCAAAACATTCTTTTGACTGCTCTCTTTCACCTTCTTCTCACACCAAGAAAAAGTAAACCTTTGTTTCAGCATTGGCTTTTTAGAGTCACACCCTCACCAGCATACACATTATAGCAAAAACAGCAGGATCACAAAAAGTTTTCTGAAAAGTCATTGTTTCCCCTGAATATATATATATACAACAAAGGTGGCAAATGCAAGATTATTAAATAAATAGAGCCAGGTTGAGATGAACTGGAATTATTCTTGAACTTTTCCTCATTATCACAATGAAAAACAAAATCTTAAGGGGCACCACAGGTTTATGGTGGTGTCTCTTTAAGTTTCCTGCCTCTGCACTCTGTGAATCATGGACACTGTATTGCATCACCTCTTCTTTACATGGCATTAGCAATGATTCATGTTTTTAAAGGCCGCACACTGATGATGATGTATAACTTCAATAAGGCAGCCATAGAGCGTCTCTCCACTGTTGTTGTCACAGCCTCTAAACTGTGCTGTGTGAGCCCATGAAACTGGTCAGCCAATCTGTGACTCTTTGATTAGTTGATTAACATGGTTCAGGATGAATCAATGTCATTGTGGGGAGTCTGCTGGCACTGCAGTCTTGACATCAATCGAATAAGAGATTTACACATGCAGGGGCAGGAACTCTGTATCCTCCCAGAATAGCTGTTCTATCGATACAGTGGATTTGGGTCTGGTGTTTCTGATTAGTGTCCCAGTGCTAATTAGTGAATCAAGTGTGAATGTTTTAGCAATGTTTAAACGTGGGAACAAACATGTTAAAGTTCTCTTTATGCAATTCATCTTATTGACACCTGCTCCCCATTAACAGTAAAATATTCTCACAAGACAGAACAACTATTCCCATCACTAATAATTCATAGGAGCATAAAAATTTAATTAAATTGAAATCAATTAAAAACTGAGCAGTTCGCATTGCCTTTCTTGAACTTTTTCAAGCGATTTGTTTGTTATACTGTATATCTGTGTTTATGTTCTATCTACCATGTAGTGATTATGTTAGTGTGAATATGTGATACGACTTTCTGGATTTTTCTCCACAACCTCCCACATTGCAATCACTCTCTTTCTCTCTTTTAGACTCAAGTTAATCTTTTATGTTTTGTAATTTCTGTTCATATATTTTGCCTTGTTCCTCCTATGAGACAAGCAATGTATCCTCTAGCACTAGTAGGACTACTAGTTGTGGAGTAGGAGTACTAGTTGTGGAGTAGGAGTACTATTTGTGCGACTAAACCGTTAAAAATTAGTGCCATTACACTGATTCCTGAATAAATGTTTCAGGCCTGCCCTCGGTGCAGATCTGTCTCAGGAATCCCTCTTAAGTACAGACATGACTTGAACGTGACATATTCTGGCATGGAAGTCACCAATGAGTAGCAGAAATATGCTGATCCCTTTTTGGAATCCAGCACTTGGGTTCGACATATGTGGCTATGGCTTATAAAAGTGCATCCCTCCTCCCAATCACCCTCACTACCATTAGTCAAAACGGAGGATTAAAAAAAGAGCTAAGAGCTTTTCTGCGTGATAGTATTAAACTAAATGAATGTGAACTGACAGGAATTTGCTGAATAGCTGGGGGAATACTTTTCATGTCCAAAGGACATAAGTAATATTAAATCTAAAAAGGGAAATCTTGGTTTGATTGATTCTTTTCATCACAGCAGAGTAAAATTCACTATGAATGCTACATTCCCCCGTTAAAGGTTAAAGGCAAAGTTGAATTAAAGGCAAACCATGTACAATGTCATGTGATTGCATCTGTATCTGTATCTGACTGCTTCAAGAATTTTTAATAGAAACATGATCCAAAGCGTGCTCATTGTGGAGAGTTGCTAGCAAAGCTTTTTAGGTGCTTTCACTAAAACCTAACTGAATTTTAAAAAATGAACAAATAGTTTGATGCAACTCACTGAAAAAATATTTGAGACAGAGGCATGGTTATCACTGTGTAGCATGACCTTTAATTTTAACTATATTTTGTAATTGCTTGAGAACTGAGGATAATAATTGTAGTTTTATGTCCATTCCTGGAGGATGTAAGACCTCTGCTACTTAACAGTGTGTGGTTGCCTGTGTCTTGTTCTCTTTTTCATGATGCACAGTTCACTAGGAGGCAGATTGTCTGCAGACATGTCAGTTAAGCATAAGTATTCTGTTTCTAGGAAGCTGCTGTACTGTAGCACGTGTAAGTTGACTCTTGTCCTGCTGAAATGTCCCCTGACTTCCAGGAAAAGCCTTCATGGTAGCATGTCTCTCCTTCACACATATGCAAGTGACCCGTGCCATGGACACAGAGGCACCCTCACACCATCACAGATTCTGGCTTTTGGCACTTTTGCTGATAACACTCTATATGGTCTCTGGCATGGAGAACCAATTTTTACTGAAAAAAGCTGAAATGTGAACATATCTGACCACTGAACATGTTTCCACTGTCCTTCCACTGACATGAGCTAGAGCCCAGAGAACTCAGCCGTGTTTCTGCACAAAAGTGATGTATGATGAATTTCAGGTTGCATTTCTGCATGCAGGTGCAAACTATGTAAGGTGACAACTGTTTGTCAAAGCTCATGGGGCCTTGTTCATCGCAGTAGTAATGGCACTTGTGGATCAAACCATTCAGCAGTGGGATTTTTTTGGACTCCCAGAAGCTTTTAACAATATTATGTAATGCAGATGGCATAACACCTACATTATCTGTAATCTTACAATGAAAAATATTAGTTTCTGAAGTGACAGTTCTCTCATGACATTTAACACAAACTTCAACGTTATGACAGCATTATGTTCACAACTTGTTTACACTTCCCACATGTGACCTAAACTTCAGTTAGAACACGCTGAAGCTAAGACCATCGAACATTTGACAGAATCAATAACAGTCTCAGTTAGAAGCTACAACATTAATACAAAAGTGTGGCAGTGTCATACCTGTTGCTTAAGCAGAGGTTTATGATTTTGTTTTTATTTTCAGCTTTTCCCAAAGTCAGGGTTGTGACAGTGTACACGTCCTGAAGTAATGCTCTCCTGTTGCTAGGTTTGGACCGGCACTCAGAGTGCACTGGCTAGTGCAACCTCAGTAGCTGGAGTTCTGTGGACATTTTGAAGGTTTAGTGTATTGTCCAGGGACACTTTGATATATGGTAGGAGTAGTCGCATTGTGAAATGCTGACTGGGTTAAGAGGTGACCACTATTCCAGCTGCTGCTCCTGTCTTGATTAAGGAGAAGAGGCTGGGAGGGAAAAAAACAGAATGTGCATGCTCCCTTAGAGACACATTTGAGTTCCACCCATTTTAATGCATTTTTCTTTCAGTATTTTGCCCTTTATAGCTGTGGATCTCTCCTGATGCAGGCATTGAACTAGCTAAACAAACTCTGTCAATGATCACTTGTATAAATTTGATTTGTACTGAGAGGGGGAAGACGTTGGGGAACATGGTTGTGGTTGGATCCTACAACAGGACAAATTATGCAGTTGATGTTGGTTAGACAGGAAGAGTAGAGAGACAAGAGATTTGGAGCATGTCCAAATAAGCAGCTACACACCAGAAAACAAGAACCCATGGCTACTGATATTTGTTAGTGATTTTACAGAAAAACAAACTCAAAGTCACTTATAATAAATTAAGCTGTCAACAGTGAACAAACCTGTGCAGTGGAGCTTTTACCACATTCTCTCTGTGAATGATTCATGATGATTCATGAGGCCGTGCTGTTATTATCATTTTTATCTGCAATTAGTCATTGCTTAGATTTACCTAACCTCTCAGTTCATATTAAGCTGAAGCTGACCTTCATTCCAACAAGGAATCATTCAGCTACCAGCTTTCCCCTATGGATGCAGCATCTCTGCAGCTGCCTTTCTGTTTTGCTGTCTCTCACTGCAATGTCTAGTCCATGTTAAAATTCCTTGCAGGTGCTGGGAGGCATCAGAAAATCAGCAGTCACTAAATGAACAGACAGATTGTTAATTTCCCTCCTCTGGGAAAAGAGTGCATGGGGTTGAAGTCCAGATCTGTTTGGAGACAGAGCTAAATACTGTCACGTATATTAGCTTCTTGACTGCATCAGTCTGTCTCTGTTCTGTCATTCCTTTTTTGCCTTCCTCAATCTTACTTTGACACATTTTTCACTCTGTCTAGTGCTCTGTCTATACACTCACTGTTTTTCTATCTCCCTGTTGGGCAAACTAAGGCAAACATTAAGCCTGACACATTGTGTATTAATAATATATTGAATATGAATTACTAAGAGGGGATGAGTCAAACTGTGCTGGAGGATTCTATAAAGGCAAGAAAGAAACTGATTAAGAGTTTGTTGACGAAGAGTAATTCCCCGGAGCTAGTGGGAGCAATAATACCCACAAAGTCCAAACTTTGTTAACTGTTTTTTATTATCTATTGTCAAGATGTTACAGATAACAAGAGAAAAACTGATCTGAAAATTCTGATCTGAGATGCATAAAAGAGGAAGTTATTGTTTCATTTTTGAAATATATATCTTTTAGAGATGTCCCAAAGTTATTTAATGTTGGGATTCTTCTGATACCAGGTCTGATCTAATACTTGCATATCTCCCAGCATTAAATGTTGGTAATGTTGAAATACTTAAATTATATTATTTATATTTATAATTATTTATATGATATGCATAAAATAATAACTATGCTAGTATAGTGATTAAGACTGTAATACTGTACTGTTAATGGATCCAGTGAAGAGAAGGTGTACTACAGAGTACAGTGGAGTATCTTCATTCAGTTTTGGCTGAAAACGAACAGCTAAGGCTGGAGATGCGTTTGCTATTAACTACACAGTCAGACATGGTACACGTAGCCACCTTTCATTTGGTCCATCGTTTGTGCACATTCTCTGGATGCAATGCTTTGTAAATCCAGCAGAGGCAGTGCTTGATTGAAGTGTCTCACATACCATTTTCTTTACATAAACTAAACATAAACATAAATACTAATTATGACTAACCAATAGCTGCCAAGCTCATCAGTGAAAATACTTACACTGTAATGTTACACACAACCTAGATTATAACCATTAACACAGCCTGGCTGATCTTTCTTACCTCAGACCTGCTGATTCTTCTTTTTCCTCTGTGTAAAAATATCCTCCATTTTATTATGATCCTAGGCTAATACAGTTTCCACTTGACATGTCTGGACATGGTCTTGGTTATCTCAGTTCATTATTCATACCCTACTGTATAAATCTGTCCTTCTGACAGCCTGTGTTTCAGAATTCACTGGTATAGAAAATGAGCATAAAAATGTATGGGGCTTATTCATTCACTCATCCATGCTGCACTACATTACACTGCAATGTACTTCTAGTGATTGCATCCAAGCCCATTGAGACCAATTGGTAGAGCCCAAGGATTACAATTTGAGGTTTAGGTTCATCGTTTTTCAAGTCTATCTTAAAACAGTAGTCAGGTTCCCATATGAACATTCATTCATTCATTCATCTTCTATACTGCTTAGTCCCCGCAGGGGTCACGGGAGTGCTGGAGCCTATCCCAGCCAGCTTACGGACGAGAGGCGGGGTACACCCTTGACAGGTCGCCAGTCCATCGCAGGGCCACATATAGACGGACAACCATTCACACTCTCACTCACACCTACGGGCAATTTAGAGTCCCCAGTTAACCTGACCGCATATCTTTGGACTGTGGGAGGAAGCCGGAGTGCCCGGAGAGAACCCCTGCAAACACGGGGAGAACATGCAAACTCCACACAGAAAGACCCTGGGACCCCCCATATGAACAATGAATCTGATTTTGCTTCCTGTTATACCTCATTCTGTTAATACAGGTGAAGGTAAAAGTAAGTATCAAATGTGTAGCATTCTCAGCCATCAAAATACCCACTGATGGTGATGCTGAACGAAGGAAATTGTTTAAACAGTCTCCACTGTAGAACATGTTATATAAACCTACAGTGATACAGCC
>OMLM01003479.1:3941-14297 GCA_900302695.1 Helostoma temminkii
TGGCCAGCCTCCTAGTTCATCATACCAATCCCAGTCAGGGTACAGTAGATATCCAAACTCCAGTAGCAGCCCAAGGGGTAGAGGTGGGTACAACCAGGACCAGAGTTTTGCAGGAGGCCCACGAGGCCCTCCAGGCCTTCGATACTTTAATCAAAACCAGTTTCAAGGTAAAACCTACAACCAGTACTCAAACAGACAATGGTGTGGCCAGACAGAATCTTTGTGTGACAGTTTTGAGAATTTGTCCCTTCATAGAGACAGACCGAACAGAGGAGACAGATTTGACAGACACTCTGCGTCCAGCAGCTCTGTGAATTCACACTATTGTAAAATTAACATTACACTCACTCCAGACATCCAAAACCAGGTACATAGGTCGTTGGGTACTTTGAAGCCAAGTGAAAGTATCTCTGCAAAATTGTTAGCCAGAAAGCTGCACTTGCCTAAGAAGATAGTGAACCAAGCCCTCTACTCTTTGGAGCGTTCACAGAAAGCCTCCAAGCAAGGACTCAGCCCTCCGGAGTGGACCCTTTACAGAGAATCTCTTACAGGTAAGGAAGATCAAAATTCTGTACAAAGTCCACCATCCCATCTGTGTGAACCACTGCAAAACCCTCAAACCAAGGTTGAGGTAAAAACAGAAACAGAAGACAACAAGGAAGTGGGAAAAGAAGAGGACTCTGACACAGAGTCTAGTTCTTCTTACTGCTCTTCTTTAGAGTCATTTGACTCTGAAGTATTACAGACACCAGCAAAAGGTCAGTACAAAGAGATTCAGCATCCCAGCACTGCCAGCTCCCCTGATCAGGAACTTCAGCTTCTCACAATGGCGGTCTCGAAGGAGGTAGTTCTGCAGTACCTCCTGAATTCAAGGGAGGCAACTGCTCTCACCATTGCCAAAAATGTGGGTCTGAAGAATGCCAAGCAGGTCAATCCCATCCTTTATGCCCTGGAGAAGCAAGGTGAAATCATTAAGAATGGTGAAGTCAATCCACCCACCTGGGAGCTCTCCACCCGTCGCAGAGAGAGGATGGAGAGGAGCCTCAAAGCTGCACAGAGCACGCCAGCCGACAGGTGTAAGAATGAGGGGGAAGTGAGGACAGATGAGATGGGAGGAGGGTCCACCTTCCTGCCATCATCACCACTACCGCCAATACCAGGCCTTGAGCCACTACACCCTGTTGTGAGTGAAGTGGTAGGTGACATTTCTGTGTTTTACTTTGTATTTACAGTATTTAGTTTTATTAAGGTGTGCACTGTCTTAGGGATATTGAAAGATATTTATGCTTAAAAAAAAAGTTAAGTATAAGGGCAAAGATTCATTCAAATTGAGTTGTTCATGATAAAGGTTTTGAGAAATATTACAAAACTGGTACTAAAATGGATATATGTTTGATATATGTATTTCAACTTCAACAACTAGCAACAATTTTTAGATAAAGAAATTATTTCCATCTGAGTAACAGCACAACATCTTCAAACATTAAAGGAATAATTAGGAATTTCATTCATCTTCTATACCGCTTAGTCCCCGCAGGGGTCACGGGTTAATTAGGAATTTGTTCTCCCAATTCAAGTCTTTATGCTAAGCTAAACTAAAGGGCTGCTGGATTTATACTTAAACAGACAAGAATGGTATCAGTCTCATCTACCAAATAAATGTTAAAATGTTGTGAATTACTATATGTGATGTGTTTTTGCTGTATAGATTTAGCTTGGGTTACTAGTGAGTTATATTATAATTATTATTAACCCCTTTCCCTCTTTATGTTTCTCTTGTCAGTCCCATTCCTCCCTTCACCCCCCCACCTGTACCTTACCTGAACGCACAGAGACCAATGAAGGACAATGGGCCACTGACGATATCCCAGAATTCCTCAACGCCATTCGCAGAGAAACGGACGCTGAAAAACTGGCAGCAGAAAAGGCCAATGCCATGGGCACTGTTGCTGTGTCGCTCCCTGCCCCACCTCCCCAAAACCTGTGGGCCAAATTACAGGAGGTGAGGCTGAAGAACCCTGTCAGCGGCCTCATGGAGTATGCCCAGTATCTGGGCCAGAACTGTGAGTTCCTGTTGCTTGACCAGTCAGGACCCTCCCATGATCCAAGGTTAGTGACACGATCTACTCTGTTACTGTAAACTTTTAATTAATACAAAATAATCCAAAATAAATTGTTGACTGTGCATTCACTGTGTGATGTAGACTTCACCTAGAGATCACAAATTCTAGCATATTATGAACTTACTAATTGGATCTAATTAAAGAATTAATTAACTTACTATTATGTAACACAGTAGTGTGTTAGTAGTTTGCAATTTAGTTAGATTGCTGTTTGTAATGTGTATATTCTCTCTCTCTGTCAGATTTCGTATGCAGGTGATGCTCAATGGGAGGCGGTTTCCTATCGCAGAAGCTTCCAGTAAGAAAGTTGCAAAAAAGGACGCTGCTGCAGCCACCTTACGCATTCTCATTGGAGAGATGCAAGGAGGAGCAAGTACAGGGGACGATGGAAATACTGACAATATAGAGCAAGTGATGGATCTACTTCCAGACACCAGTGTAAGTTGAGTTTGAATATGTGAAAAACGTGCCCATAAAATATGAGAGTTTTTAAAAAGTTTCATTAAAAGTACATTGCAAACCAGTGGTAGGCAAAGAGCATCCTATCAGCCAAATGTGGTTCTCCTGCTAAAACATTTGACCCCCTGTTGAAAGCTGAAATTATGTTCATCTTGATAATAACAAAACTCTTTAGATTTTCTTTTTTGTTTAAAATGTTGATACATTTAGTGTAGATAATATTATATACAACATAACATTTAATTTGCTCCCTCGTGAAAAACAACAAATTGCTTTGCTGTGACTCTCTGTATACTAATATGATTGAACTGTGTTTTGTGAAAATACCCAGTCTAATAAACCTTTTTTTTTGCTATGTATTAGGGTACAGCTGAAAGCATGAGGGGAATGTCTGGGTCCACTGGTGTGGAAGGTATGGAGGTGGTGGGACCCCCCCAGCCTCTGTCACGCTCTCTACCTGGTGGGAAGAATCCAGTATCTGTCCTGATGGAGTACAGCCAGCGCAGTGGGAACCCTATTGAATTCATCATAACTGGGCAGGCAGGCCCACCACATGACCCACGGTACTGACTTATGTTCCTCTGTGGTAGTACAGTTCCTCCTTGGCAAAGCAGTTGATCAGCTATTTCTGTTCAATCTGCCCTCAGTGGTGTAGTCAGCTGACAAAGACACACTAATGTCTTTGTCCATCCACTTTTGCCTTTCTTACTATTTATAGTAATAGTAGCTGCAGTCAGCTGGTTGCATGCACATCTTTATCCCTAGTACATCATTGGCACTGGTGTAGCTATTACTCTGTCTGGCCTTCTGATTTATCCAAATGTAACAAGGAACAATAATCTGGTGTCTGTAGTAGAAACTTAGAAAAAATGAGTGTAGTGGCAACATCTCTGAGCTCAACCAGAATAATTGTATCACTTTCTCTGCTTCCACTTTATTCATCTTCTCTGATCTGTGTTCAGGTTCATCTATAGGGTGAAGGTTGGAGAAAGCTTGTTTACTGAGGCCTCAGCTCCAAGCAAGAAAGCAGCCCGACAGCTGGCAGCAGAGGAAGCAGTTAAAGAATTAATGGCTGATGGGAGACTGCAGCTCAACAAGGTGACAAGGACTTGGAGTTGTTCAAAATAAGTGGAATGACTCAGATGATTGATCAGGAAAAAAAAACTTTGTTACATCTGTCACACTGCTATGTTCACTTTACTAAATACATTTTGCTGTTTTTTTTTAAAAAAACCTGTCCCATTTTTTTGCAGCCTCAGTTGCCCCTGGCCTCTTTGAGTGATTGTGAAAGCAGCGGTTCTGGGATGACATGCCCCTCCTTGCCTCCTCTGACTGCAGATGAGTTGCGAGCAGCACATGAGGCAGGGGTAGGTGACCTCATCAACCACCTGAACAACAATGCAGTGTCAGGTCTTCTGGAGTACGCCAGAGCTCGGGGCTTTGCTGCTGAGATCCGCCTAGTGGGCCAGTCTGGGCCACCACATGAGCCTAAGTATGTATGAACTGCATGAATGCACAAAGGCACACACTGAATAAAAAAAATCTACCACAGACTATTACTGGCTTGGAAAATATGTTCGTTGTGTACTTGATCTGACCATAGTTTCCATGTTAAGCTGTTAAACTGTCAGATTTGTCTCTGATTGGTTTTCTCGTTTTCCCAGGTTCACTTATCAAGCCAAACTGGGTGGACGGTGGTTTCCTGCAGTGTGTGCATCCAACAAGAAGCAGGGAAAACAGGAAGCAGCAGATGCTGCTCTACGGGTTCTCATAGGAGAAGCTGAGAGGGCAGCCCGCACTGGGGAGCTTATCCCAACAGAGGTACTGACTTTTCTAACTTAACTAGTAAATGGTCAGCACCTGCATGTTACTGAACACTGAAAGAAAAATTACATAAAGATACATTAGTCTTCACTGTTTGCCAGCAATATAATTAGGCAGCCTGTCTGATTTTATTGCTGGCAAAAGAATGCTGTTCATACAAATTAAAGAATGTAATTTTCTTACATTGATTGTTATTGATTGCACAGTCAATTTCTGAATATATCAACTATTAAATGGTCATTATTTTGTTGTCCTGTATGCATCCCACTCTCTAGCTTCCTGTGAGTGGGAGCACTCTGCATGACCAGATAGCAATGTTGAGTCACCAGCGCTTCAACGCCCTGACGACACGTATCCAGCACAGTCTTCTGGGACGAAAGATTCTGGCTACCATCATCATGAGGAAAGGGGAAGGCCTGGGGACTGTTGTCAGCCTAGGAACTGGTATTTCTGTTATAGTTGATACAACATATAAAACAAGGGTGGTAAAACGGGGAGTAAAAGCAAATTGCACACAATGCACTGTAACTACATTTTTCCGTGATGTTTGCACTGCCAGAAAGCCAAACCAGATCTAGGTCATTGCAGAACCAAGAGCTGTTGCATTGTGTTCTTTGACATTAAATGTGTCTCTTTTTTCTGTCAGGTAATCGCTGTGTTAAAGGGGAGGAGTTGAGTCTTAAAGGGGAGACTGTTAACGATTGCCACGCTGAAATCATCTCCAGAAGGGGATTTGTTCGGTAGGAATAGATCTTTCTCTTTTATAAATGTTTCTCTCCAAGCTCTAAAAATACTCAGCTCTTCTTTTAGAACCAATCTACGGAATATTATTTATAAGTCACTATCTCCTTCCTTCTCAGATTTCTGTTCAGCGAGCTGCTCAAGCACTATGATGGCGCAGACGACAGTATATTTGAGCCAGCAGAGGCGAACAAACTGCGGATCAAATCTGACATCACCTTTCACCTCTACATCAGGTGGGAGTATCAGATGTTTACTTTCTCCTTGTTGCCTCCCCGTCACTTGTTCATGTTTCGCTCCCATTTTGTCTATTATTCATATACAGTGCATGAATGTTTCACATTTGGATTAGGTCCTCTTGAGTGTTTTCACACATACAGACATTAGTCCGTGTAAATCAAACCCTATTTGGTTCATTTCATCTGATGTGAACAACTCTGGCGTGCACCAAAACAACTGTACAGACACCCCTAGAAAGAGGTGGTCTCGATCCGAATCACTTAGAAACTCTGGTGCGGTCCTTCTGGTGAGAAAGCACACTAAACCAAAACAGGACCAAAAACTATGATTGTGCAATTAATGCAATGTAAACAATCACCAGGACGATGACCAACTGGCTTTGTAAAATTAGATGCATCATCCATGGCACAGAAACAATAGCAACAACACTAGTCCAAAACACAGACGACATGGTTGCATGATGCATTTTGGTGCCCTTGGATTTTTCTCTGTGTAAAAAATGAAACAGGGTAAAATGCTAGAAGGGCAGATGTGTACAAACTCATCAAATGATTCGGACTAGACACTAAGGTGTGAAAACGCCCTTACATATCATTTTGGTGTGTGTGTGTTGTATTAATATGTCATGTGTCTTCTTTTTTTGGTAATCCATAGCACTGCACCTTGTGGAGATGGGGCTCTGTTTGATAAGTCTTGCAGTGAGGCAGGAGATGAAGTCGAGGGGCACCAGCCTCTGTTTGAGAATGCTAAACAGGGCAAGCTCCGCACCAAAGTGGAGAACGGTGGGTGAATATTGTAAATGCAAAGCAGCAAACAATTCATGATCTTAATCTATAACCAACGGCTGTGAGCTTTGTATATGTGTTGATTTCGCCAGGTGAGGGCACCATCCCAGTGGAGTCAAGTGCCATTGTGCCCACCTGGGATGGTATCCAGCACGGTGAGAGGCTGAGAACCATGAGCTGCAGTGACAAGATCCTGCGATGGAATGTGCTGGGCCTGCAGGGGGCATTGCTTACCCATTTCTTGCATCCTATCTACCTGAAATCCATCACACTTGGTAAACATGCTGTTACTTTGATGCTGCCATGGCAGTTGGGGAGCAGATTATGTGATACATATCAAAGTGAATGCCTGTAAAAATGGCTGAAATCCCAGTTTACGTTGCTTCTACTCTCAGATTTCTGTTGTACAACTTGTGTTTTGTTCTTTAATGTGTTAGGATATCTCTACAGCCACGGTCACCTGACACGTGCTGTTTGCTGTCGACTGGCCAGAGACGGTGAAGCTTTCACCAAGAGCCTCCCTCCTCCCTTTAAGCTAAATCACCCAGAGGTAACCAGACAAATGTTTGGCAATGTCATAATACTGAGATCTTTCTCGCAGCTAGCTTCCCTATTTGTGTCCACATAACAGTTCCTTCAAGACTAATTTTTTTTAATTTGGCCTGGTGGGTTTGTAGGTTGGCAGGGTCAGTGTGTACGACTCCACACGTCACACGGGCAAGACAAAGGAGTCCAGCGTGAACTGGAGCTTTCCAGACCAGCACAGTGTAGAGGTGCTAGACGGGACCAAAGGCAAACTGGATGGGTATGTAGTGTTCCATGTCATTAAATAAAATCCTTAGTCCTGTTGTGCTGCTCTTCGTTGTTTGTTTTTCTCCAGCATCCAATAATAACTACGACTCAGCTCATTCAACTCAGTTCTTTGCCTGAGCAGAGATTTAACATTTAAATTGATTTTCCCCTATAGCTTTGTATGACTGTAAAATGCTTTCTTTAAATGTGATTTAGTTTTTCCATCTATATGAGTTATCGATCATCGTGACATTAATGAAACTCTGTATCATTGAGAAGAGACTTATCTTGAATTTGTTTCTAAAGAAATTACTTGAAGACATCAGTTGTGATGATTCAGTTGGTGTTGGTACTGTGCCTCCCAACTAATCCCAAATCCTGTGTGCACTGTGCACAAACTGAAAAGCCTTTGGCAACAGTTTTATTTTAGATAACCTGAAGTTCTTGGTTTTATGCATTAATTAGGACAAAATCACCCAAAAGCAAGCAGTAATGTAAGCTAAATGGGAAACACTGCTCAATAAGAGTAGTGTCAATAATCGCCTCATCATGCCAGTGTTGCTGTGTTGTTTCCATGTATTTTTTTTATGCACACTTAGGTAAAGAATCTTCTAATATGTGATCCCCTGCAGGAACAAACTGGGTGTGTCCCGCGTGTCCAAGTCCAACCTGTTCTGTCTCTTTCGCTCACTGTGTCAGCGGTGCGGTCGCACTGACCTCCTCTCCTTACCCTCCTACGCCCAGGCTAAGATGTCAGCCATGTCCTTCCAGCTAGCTAAGCAGCATTTCTTCCAAGCTCTCAGTAGCCAAGGTTATGGTGCTTGGATCAGCAAACCTCTGGAAGAGAAGAGCTTTGAGGTTGGAGAGGGAACTGGGAACAATGGAGCAAATGCCCTTGTGGGATACGGCAACAATAGAAATGGAGGAGCAATCGAGTACAAGCAAGAGGAGGCGTAGAAAAATGCAGGGTGCATTTTTAACCAGGTAGCATAAACGTGGGTATTGAAAAGCACAAGCCACTGGCAGATAAAAAAGGGCAGATGTGGAGAAAGAACAGTGGACAATGTGTAGCCAGTGGCCAGGGCTGTATCCTTCGATGAAACGCGGTTAAAGCTGCTGAAAGAAAGAGAGATGGAAAGGGACAGAATAAAGGAGAAGATGGTGCTTGAAGGATGAGTTGGGTCGAAGCAGACAGAGTGAGGAGGAGATTCAGGGGGTGTGCAAAAAAGTGAACACTACATAAAAAAGCAATTAGTATGAAGTCGGCAAACCACCATTTAAATGCTGCTACAAAGCTGAGTTGTGTTAAATTGCAAGAAAAATACTGTTTGTAAACATCCTGTTTAGGTTAGTTTCAGGTTTTCCTTGTATCTTAGTGCTGTAAGCTGCCATTATTTCCCACTGAGGAACATATTTTTGCAGCTTCTTTAAACATCGGACCCAGACGACTTGACCTCTTCCAGCTACTGGTTTTTGAGTGCTGCCAGTTACCATTCAACTTATCACAGCTCTCCATTGTAGCAGTGTTTGAAGGTAGTACATTTACATTTAAATTTAGATGTCATGCCTGTTCCCTATGTTCTACAACATGCAAATACAAGCTGCTAATTTTATAGCAGCAAAGAGAATCTGGCTAATGCTCTCAGCAAGATATTTTTTTCCATTGCCCTCGCCTTAGGTAGATGTCATGAGTAAACTTGGAAGTTAGCCCTTGCTCAGTACAGTCCCATCTTTCACTGTACATAATTTTTCACTGTACATAAGTACAATGCCAACTTTCACTGTCCCAACTTTTGAGGCTTTAGTTCCTGTACATACTGTTGAAACAGCTAAACCAACTGTAAAATCTAAATTTATTGTACACCCTCAGTTGTCCATCCATCCACATTGTTGTTGCCATGGTGATTTGCACGGCATAGGTCAGTGCACACTTTTGATCAGTCCCATAATTTCTCTCTGCTTTTATATACAATTACTGATGTCAAAATCTTCAAGATGTACATTTCTGTTCTAATTGCTTATGTGTGTTTCCGAGCATTTCTCCTTTTTCTTCACTTCCCTCAATGAGGTCATCAGTTGCTGGCCATGCCAGGAAGCCCTGGAAACTCTCTACTGTCCTGCCTGCAGCCCATCTGCATATTGTTTTTTTTTTCTACATCTTGATACCAAAAAGAGCTTTCAGGGTCTTTCACATGGCCAGTTCTTAAGGAATACTAGTTGAGGACTATTGTATTGGTTAAGGAGAGTGTATAGTCCCTTCCTGATTTTGGTTACATGTAGATGGCGGATATATGCAATATATACATCAAGAATATACAAATACATTAATACACAGATGTAGGGTAGGGTTCATAAGCCTGAGTCCAGTTCCACAAAATGTATTTTAAATGATCCAATTTGTTTGGTCAAATAATTTATTCTACGAGACCGAATAATGTTTCATTTTCCTCATTTATATAGTTCAAGAAAATTGTATTTACAGAAACAACAAACAGGATTTCTCAGTAAATGCTGTGTCTGTTTCCATGAACCACTGCACTTGAATTGGACAGTATAATAAGAAAGGCATCAAATGTTTCTAGAATTTAAGAATCTGGATTTTTCAAAAACACTGTTACTGTAATTTCATAGATGTGTGTTCAGGTTTGATACCTACTGAAGAAAAGGCAAATATTTCATGTCACATACTTTTTGTAAGGTTACGGTTTTGTGTAGCTTTGATGTGTGTGCAGAACAGATGTTTTGCTGTTAATTGAATCGTTTTAAGTGAAGGCATGCCTCTGTAGAGCAGGCTGGGGTCTCTCTGGTCAGTGAGAAGTTATTTTTCTCATTGAAGTTGTAGTAGAAGACTTTCATACTGTCTTACAAGAGCAAGTCAGCAGTCCTTGAAGTCACACCACCACATGCAATGTTAATTTTACATAGCAGGCATATAATATAGAATATAAAAATACTGTACTTGTTAACATTTTGTTTGATATATGATGTCTAAATGTATTTGAATAAGAAGGTTTAAATTTTCTTTGTTTTTTGATGTGTTTTTTTTATCCCGTGTCACATTTTGTGGTATTGGACTCAGACATTTGTACCCTACCATATGCAAAAAGGATCTATGAGTATAATACTTTATATGCACTCACTGGCCACTTTATTTGGTACACCTTTACAGTCTAATGCAACTCTGCCATGAACTCTACTTTTACAAGGTTTTATTTCCTTGGTTTAAACACGTAAAAGCATAAATCATGGCATAGGTGCTATATTGCATTTCATTAAATTGTACAGGTGTACTTAATAAAGTGGCCAGTGAGTGAACGTCTGTGTATGTGTGTAAATGTATGGATTTAATGTATATATTTTTAAATCATCTACAGTTGTTTTCTATATTTTAG
>OMLM01003481.1:10863-25282 GCA_900302695.1 Helostoma temminkii
AACCCTCACACACACAATATTGAATATATTTCACATTAACATACAGGAACTCACTAAAATAAAAATTACAAGGTGATGATTGTGTGTTAATGTGAATCTGTGTGTGTGTGTGTGTATGTGTGTGTGTGTGAGCCTTGTGTGAACAGTGAGCACCCACCACCACCATCAGGACCAATCAGCTGTCTTATTTTATTACAGAACGGCAACAGGAAACATTGATTTTTGATTAATGTGATCACCACTCGAAGCTGATCAGACAAGACACAGGAAGCATCATTCAGTTGTTGCTAGGCAACTCCATAAATAGATGATGCCCATCATATTGCCAACATAGCATTAGCTAACAGATGTAAATGGCTGATGAATAATAACTCAGCAGTCAACACACACACTCCCATGTGCTGCAGGAATATCACAGATATGTTTTTTAAGGTGTTTACATTTTTTTAAAGATCATCTTCATGTGAACTAGTGTGATGTTGTGTTACTGTACATCCCTTAGTGAGAGTTTATGCGAATAAATGTAATTGGACTCATTTCTATGATCCGACATGCTCTGGGACACAGCGACATTCCCTTAGGAAGAATCTTTGTTCTATTTGCTTCAGGTGTTTTACAGCATATGAGTAGACTGTGTTGAACTTATAATTATCTATTTACCTAATTACAGGAGAATCTTTTTGTGGCGCATGTGTAGCTGCTGCTGATGATTATACACGCACAGATCATTAATGCTAATTTAGACTGTTGTTTCCTCACAATTACGGCTGCTGATGCCGGTGTTTGCTGTTAAATTGCTCAGTCCTGGCTTGTGTGGTCGTCACATCTTTACACTGCAGAATTGGCTTTAATGGATGGTGCTGTAGCTGAGTGGGTAGACGAGCATGTTTCAGTTATTTTATGACATGGCTCATGAGTTACGTTATGACAGCAACAACTGATGCCCATGTGTTAAACTACAGTGTAGAGAACTACAAAAGAGCAAATCTGCAGCTGTTCTCCAGTCAGTCACAGAATAAACTGTATGAAGTCCTGTTTGTGAAGGACACTATGTGGATAAGGTAACACAAAGACACTGTTGTTTCACATCATAATATATTAGGAGGACAATTGTTGATGGGGTGCCATGTAGTTCAGTTAGTAGGGCAGTTGCCCTAAGGATGGTGCTTCGACTTCTGGTTTTCCTGATTCCAGGTCACATGTCAAGACACTGAACCCAGGACCCATGAAGGCTCAAAGGGGCTGTCTAACAAAGAAGTTCCCCAAGGGAATTAATAAAGTATCAATTATTATTATTGTACTTTTTTGTTCCACATCTCACAGAAACAGTGACACCGTTAGCTGACTTTTTTAGAAAGTAGATCTGTTTAGCTCATGTTTTCATGTGCTTGCTCTACATTTTGTTTTGGGCTTAGTTGGGCCCACAGGAAGACTTCCACAAGATGGACATAGAAAGCGGGGCCTTAAAGGTACAGGAGCCTCTTTACAGTACAGTTAAGACACCTGAAGAGCTTTACTATAACAAGCTGCAACAGTTTTGAAATATGCACCTGTGATTACGAGCTAAAGCTGCTAATGTGTTTATCAAAACTAGTTCACATCATATATTACCTCACACACAGAGCCAGGTTCGGCTGGTCCCTGAAATCGTTCTTCTGCTTTCCCAAGCGCTGACAGCACAGCCAACGACTCCTCAAACTGTCCAACAGACACTCCGAAGCAAGTCCTTTACTCTCATTTTAAATGTGTGGTGCATTTAATTCACCTCAGAAATTTTTTTTCCTATTGTTTATTCATGTCCCTCCTGGTGTGTAAAGGTCTTAAATTAAGCATAATGTGGTCACTTTAACTTCAAGTCTAATGATCTATGTAACATTTTTCTGGGAAGGACCATGCAGTCACCAAACGCAGCTCTGTCAGGCTATACTTCATTGGGGGGGGGAGGTGAGAGGAATTATGTGACAGTTGTGGGAATAACAGGATAACACGGGTGTGTTGAATTGTTAAGTCTAACTTGTTTGCAACATTAAAAGCAGCAAATTTATCAGAGTGCTCCAGAGTTGTCTTCTTTAAACACAGTAAGAGACATCAGGGGATGGTAGAACGCCACTGTAGATCGTTTAAAACTGTTTACTGTTGGTCATTTTAAGGTCAACTTCCCTCTAAGAATGTGGCGTTAGCTTTCCTGATGACTGATCCAATGTGATCATAGATAGAGTTAAATTAGCCTGTCCACTGTTACAGTGTTAGATGCTTGTTTTATACAGTATAGATATTTAAACCGCATTCTGTGGAGCTTTAATATAGTTTTTGAAAGTCTCAACTTTAAAGTGGTGAGTGCTGCAGAAACCTCCTACTGATATTTAAACTCATCTTCACAATCTGAGTTTAGCATGTCCACTTAATGTCTCGTCTTCTGATGGATGTAGTGATGGCTTCTGATGCACAGTGGATGAGTGTGTGTGTGTGTGTGTGTTTCCAGTGTGACTTCAGCTCTATCTAAATGAAATACATCCCTGCTGCCACTGCACAGAATCAATACACCTCCCTCTCCATCCTGATTCTTCATCATCTCCTTCTCTTTCTTGCCGTGGCCTCTCCTCCTTTTTTCTCCCTCGCCATATTTACAGGGTATCCCTCGTCTCCTCCACCTCATTTGTACCCTGATTATCTCCACATAGACTCTCTTCTCTCCTCCTCCAGACATTCTTCCTCTCTCCTTATCTCACCCTTTCTTCTCCTCCCCATTAGCCCTCCCCATGACATTTTCTCCCATTATCCTTGTCCTTATCTCTTCTTCTTTCACCACATCCTCCTGATTTCCTTCCCCCTCTCTCTCTTCATCTCTTCTCTTCATCCTCCTTTCCTCCTTCCATCTTCCTCTGCTCCTCCTCCTCCTCCTCCCTGCTGCTGACAGTGACTCCTGAGAGAGCACTTTATCAGCTCACCACAGTAATTACATCGACACCAAGAGAGAAAGAGGGAGAGAAAGAGGGATGGTCTGCAGTGTCAACTCTCAGCCACGCCTGCCACACACACACACACACACACACACACAACCAAGGACAAGTTGTACAAACACAGATTAAAAATACAAAACAGAAAAGTACACAGACACATGTTTAAACACACATTGTTCTGGACTCCTGCTAACACACACTGTACAAACAGAGACACACAGTTGGCTGCTCACACTGAAACATGCTGTAGATGTACAGTCTGCACAAAGACACACACACTTTGTGTATATTTGTATGTCCCTGATGTGTGCGTTGAAGCGAATCTGCCGCTGAAGTGTCTATTTGTCTCTGTCACTTTAGCATTTACACTGCGTGTGTGTGTGTTTGTCTCATATTTAACACATATGTCTGCATACAGGGACACACTTCATACTCTATCATATGTAGTGTCTGTTTCATTCTGTTTTTTCTGCAGATAAACATAAATTAACTGTTTGTTGCTGCACTGCACTTTAGTGTTAAATCTCACCCAGTTTGCAGAGGAGGAAACGTGACATCACACAGTAACATCAGTAGTAGACAATATTGTTTATGACAGACCTAGATACCCAAATCCAAATATACAAATTCTGTCCTTTAATAATTAAGAAATCTCTTTGACTTGGGTGTAAAAGTGCTGATGGTGAAGATCTGACAGAGGGGGAGGTACAGCAAGAACATAGAGAATCCTCATAGAGAATGAGGTTTGGATGTTGAATATGGTCTGAGGACACTGGGGATGAGAAAATTTCTGACATTTTCAAATCCATTTGCTGCCTTGAGTTGTTGTTCAAAGAGCCCAGAGGCGACAAATTAGAGTGGGTGTGCAGGAGAGAGTGGTATCAAGGGATGAAGTAAGTGTGTGTGTGTCAGGGGACACATTAGTGAGCTGGTGAACATACACACGGTGTAATCTTCACATGCTGACAGCCTGAAATCTTCAACAACCAACAGCTCTGTACACACTCTGTAGGTTAAAGTTCATACACACACATTCACACAGAGCAGGTATCATCATCATTATATGGACTACATACAGTACACACACACACACACAAGCAGGGACACAGTGGGGGGGTTGCTGTGACAGGATGACAGTTCGACAGCACCAGACTGGAGGATCTGCCTCTGAATCACATACACACACAGGTTGTGGGTTTTGACAAGCAATTACAACAAGATGAAGTGAAGACCAGGAGCGGAGGGATGTGGAAAACAGGTCCCACCTGTGTTTACAACAGCAGCATTTTCCGCTTTTGTAGGGAACCATCATCATTTACATGCAGAGGTTTCACAGAAGTGTCCAGTTTTAGTGAATTTGCTTAACACGGTTGACGACCAGAATGACATTACTGACTTAGCTCATGTGTGAAGGTGAGCTTGACGCTCAAGGACAGTTGGGTTCAGTGACAGTTCCTAAAAAGAAAATTCAAACAAGACAACTTGTCAGCTCATAAAAGCTACTGTTCCATACCTCAGTGGGCTCCATACTGGCCTTGCTTTAAGCTGCCTCCAGAGGTGGTGTCAGGGAGGGCTGGTTTTATCTCGGTGTCTGCTGTTCAGACAGCTTTTGAAATTTTTGTGATGTCAAAATGTGAGAGCAGCTACTGGGTTGTTTCTCCAGGGAGACTCTCTCACACTAGAGCAGAAAGAGCTTTTACTACACGACTCAAACTCAACTTGTCAGATACCATGTTCAGTATGTTTATAATTATATAACATTTCCTCATATGTGCAACACGTTTAAGGGATCAGACATAATGCTACCTTGGAGAATTAGGAAGACTCACTGATGACCACTACACTGTGAAAGTGGTTGGTGGAAGAAGGAGGCCAATTGATTTGGTCACACAGGCCAACCAGTCTTGTATTACTCTGTATTACTCAAACTCCAGTCTTACTCCAGTTCTTTCCTACTAGAGCTGCACTTCATAACAGTCCTAGAGTCTGCGTTTCTTCTCAGCCTCCCATCAGGAGGGTTTGTGCCAACGCCTTCATAGGACCAGAGTGGCCGCTTGTTTCCCTAAATTAAACTGTAGGATGCTGGTGCCACCAGAGCTCAAAACCCTCGACTTAAGAAAGGTATTAGGTGTTTGATGATCATTTGTTTTTTGCTGCCTTGTAATATGTGTTTAGAATAGACACATTTTGCTTCCATAAAATACGGTAACTCTTATGTTAAGAGCAACAACAGAGAAGTGTATGAATGATTTTCTGCTTATTCTGACCTGTGGAGCTTGTTTAAAGTTAGGTAATTTTGCATAATTAAAAATAAATCCTTCCTGAAGAAGAGGACATATGAAGACATATGACAGAAGAAGTTTCTCCTTTGAACAGGAGGAGGTGAAAGGAGCAGAGAATGAAGAACTGATGAAATGATGATGAGGCTGGAAGAGAAAGTGAGGGAGCACAGCAGAAATAATGAACAGACAAGATGAAAGAATGATCTGCATCCCTCCTATCACCTCACTCCACCTTCAAACTGGACGACTCAGTCTGGTACATTTTCAATCAAACTGATAAAACCGTTTTACATATTAAAACCTGATTTCTTCTGAACGTCTTCACCTTCTCATCAATTCACTTTTTCTTTTAGATTGATTTTCCAAAATGAAAAAGTGAAAAACATGTTGATTTATTCCAAAACAAAATGAGAGGATGAATTGAAACGATAAGGAAAAATTCATACACGTCTCGTCATGTTTAGAGCGTCACACACTGCTCTGTCTACATGTATGTGTCTTTAAACAGATTTTTGAAAATTGTATAGGAAATTGCAAAGAGATTAGAGGAGAACTCCAAAGACAGTTTACCTTCATTTTTGTGAATGATGCAGAATTCTCAGACCTCTGTCTGGGACCCTTCTCACACTGTACATCATATGAACACCAGTTATAAAATCAGTCAGGCTGGACTGAATCGCCTGGCTTTCTGAGGTGTGTAATGTTCTTTCTTCCTTGTCTTTATCTTACTGCATGTTAATGATTCAGGAAGTCATCCCTGTGGAATAAATATCTCTACTTTCCCAAATCTCAAATACTCCATTTCCTTCTGTCTGATTATCCCCCCGTTCTCTTTTTTCCATTCTGTGGCCCTTCGTCTATTATCTCAGACAGTAGAGATCAAACATATCAGGAGGACAATTAGCAACATTAACTCCATTCAGCCTTAAAGCCCATTGATTCACTCTGTTGTTCTCATTGTGGGCTCACCAAGAAATTAGCTTTTTGTTTTTTGCCGATGTGAAACACCTGAAACAATTTTCATCAAATAAATAAAAATTCTCTTGCACATTTACAGTATGTGTCAGTACAAGTCAGACCGTTTTCTAAATCAATTCAAAGTAACTTAATATTAAATAAATTTCAAGTCAGACTTGCCTACATAATGAAAAATATAAATCACACACTGAAACTTGGTTAATGGACAGCTAAATGTATTAAAAACAAATACATAATGACATACATAATTTAAAACATAAAATAAACATACACTTATTGATCACCAGAAGGGGAAAGTCACGTTAGAACAGCAGAGTTAAAAATAACAGGTAAACATTAGAACACAATAAATCTAAAATATAGTAAATATAGAATAGACCAATACACAATTAGCAAAATGATATACAGTAGATGACAAGTGTATTTTCATAAGAATGAACAACAGCAATGAACTGACAGAGGCCTTTAAGCTGAGAAATGTCAGGTCAGTTCGGGGCAGTGCAGGTGTGACCGGTGTACCTCTGCGTTGTGTTTCTCAAAGATGGAAGGACACTCGTCGCACATTCAGCGTTTTATTCTCTCTCTCTCACAGGGAGATGCAAAAAGAGGGAATTACAAATAGGAAAAGAAAACCAATTAAACATACCTGACATTAAACAGAAAACAGAAAACCTCCACATGAATAAACACGCCCGCTCCAGCTCCTACACACATGAACATAGACAGACGACACAAGGGTTAGCTTGACCAACCTCAAGTTAGCCTAGTTAATGTCGCTCTAAATATCACAAATCACACTACATTATGTCACATACATTACAATAAAAATTAAATGAAACTAAAACAAGCACAAAATAGGAGGAAATAACAGGATGTATTAAGATTAAAACTGAACAAAAAAATGACACTCACCTCTCTCACAGGGAGATGCAAAAAGAGGAGGGTCAAAGGTTGCACCCCACATTTATAAAGGGAGAACCCACAGAAGAAGAAGAAGTGAAGGAGGAGGGGCTCAGTAGACAAAAAAAAGACTAAAATAAAAAAATACAATGAAAAGGAGGTTTTTACAGTCAGGTAGAACAAGTTACATTTTGTGTAATTATAACATTATTGACATTAATAATTTGACCCGGTTACACAGGAACGGAAAAATCCCAATAAGTCCACTCCCATCACTTCAGAAGAGCACACAACATGAGTTGGAGGAAGATGAGCCAACAAAACTAACAGGAACAACACAGTTCTAGAATAGTAAATGAATTCTAGCACAGCGCCTGTTGGGTGGCAGCCAGTTCCAGCAGCTCCTTTCTTTGTGTGGTATTTCTGTTAGTTTTGTAGTTTTGTGGGCTCATCTTCCCCCAGATCATGTTGTGTGCTCCTCCGAGGTGATGGGCAGAAGATCTTTCTGATCACCTGCACTGATGTGAGGACTTCTGGCGACTTTGTCTGATGGTACACATTACCATGAACACAGTATTGTTTTTACACATTGCAACAGCTAGCATGCTATTAGCTAGATACGATTAGCGCTGCAAAAAAATAGGTAAGCCCTGATCACGGGACAGACCTGAAATCCACCAGAAATCCTCCAGGAGATCTGAATGGATGAGTCCTCGGCACTGGTCAAGGACCAGACTGGACATGAAGGTGCAGAGTAACTGCAGACTGATCCACCTGATTCTTCAGCTTAAAGCCACATGTCAGTTCACTGCTGTTGTCGCCGCTCATGGACTCATCTATTCTGTATCTTCTGTATCTCACCTCCAGAATTGTATATAATGATTGTTAGTATTATATTATTGACCTATTCTGTATATTCATACTATACTGAAGATTTATTGTGTTGTGTTATTTAAAATTTGAAAAAAAATTGTTTTATATTTAAAAATTAACTACTGTGACGTAAATTTCCCCTTTTGGTGATAAATAAAGTGTAATCTAATCCAATCTAATCAAATCTAATCTAATCTATCAAAGAGAGGAACTCGTGGCAACAGGCGCCATTTCTAGAACTATCCAGTTCTAACTATCTAGCACACATCCATATGCTAAAGCACATTTATATCCTAACACTGATTTGTAAATGAGTTGTCTTTGACGATCTGTTCTCCATATACTGTACAGTCTATGGTTTAGTAGCCACCCTACCCAGGTGCTACTTGTTTCAGAGTAAATTAGCTAGCGGGGCAGCTAGTGTGAGCAATTTATAGACCTTTAAAAAAAACATGAAATAAATCCCAACCCTGCCTTATTACAATGTCTGCAGCCAGACAGTTTGTCCTCTCAGCTGCACCTAAAGACTATGACGCCATAACTGAGGTCAGAGAGGCTGAGGGTCGTCAGATGGAGGCTTCAGCAGACATTAAATGCATTGTGCATTAAATTGACTAGTCCAGTTTGTGAATCCACATGTTGTGAGACTTCGTTTCCACCCTGCTGTGTGAAGGTCAGCACCCTGCTGCTCCTTTAGGGATTCCCCTTCAGTCTGAGAGGCTTAATATTAGCGATGCATCACAGATCCTGTCGCTGTGTGAAGAGGACAGTTACTCTGTGATTTCCCACTATGGTTTCAGACACATCTTCCTCTGATGTGAGGCTTTAACATAAAGGAAAGGACAATGTGACACCTGAGGAGGTCAAACTGGTAAAAAGCTTTTACCTCTTTTTCTTCGTCTCTTACCATGAATTCTGATAGATGCTGTATTAACATATCCTGAAGCTGGCTGCAGCAGACAGGTCATGGGTGAGACATACAACATATCTGACTGTAGCTCATGATAAAAGCCAGTGGAGAAAACTAAAGCTCTGAAGTTAACTTTCATTATAGATAAAGATCAGTGTGAGTATCTTTTGTTGTCAGTATTTTTATTATTTTGATATAATTACTTTTCACACAGCTGTTCAGCTTTGTCTTTACCTTTGACGTAACCGTTTGTTCCACTGGTGAACAGCACATACAGTTGTTCTGCAATGCATCATGGGACATCGTGTATAAAGTAAACACACCTCTGTGAAAATAGAAAAGCTCGACGCAGATCTGCAAAAGTCTGCACAGCTTCTTCATGCAGGTTGAGGTTTGAACAGTGCTGCTGCCACCATGTGTATGGAAGCAGTTACTGCACTTCTTACACTTGACAGTTTCCCCCCTGGATTCACACAGATCTGGAACTATGCGCACAATTCTAAAAACCTGAGGCTGATGTGTCAACAACATGACCACAAACTGCTGATGTCTAAGCACAAATCACCTGGTCTCACTCAAATATTATTCTAAATCAAATTCCATCATTTAACACAGTGTTGTTCAGAGTTTTTAGAAACTGAGCCACTGCATCTAGAAATGTGTTTAAATGATTAAACAGGGGAAAATTGTTTTTAAAGTTTGCATGTAACTACCAAACATCTGGACTTTATACTCCCAGCAGCAATTTTCAAGAAAGTCAGGACTTATTCTCAGAGAATTTGAAACCATGGAAAACTTGCTAAAAAATTAAATGGGGTATACTCAAAATATTACTCTATCTTATCTTTTTCTTGTGTTTGGTGAAGCACTGGATGATTTAACCTCTTCGGGAAACGCTTTTCAGCGATCAGAGCTTATTTTACAAGACTTCCAACTGCCAATTGAGGCTTAAGTAGAAATCTTTGACTTTTGCTTACACTACCTTGAAAAAGTCATTTGCCTCATTCTTATTTTGTTGCATTACAGCCTGGAATATAAATAGATTTTTATTTGTCACATTATACTGTTAAATTAACACAACACTGCACGTTGCAGAGCTATGCCCTTACAGAACGACATGGACATGCAGTTTAACGTTTTCTCCACTGGAGAGCAGAACAGCACAGCAGAGCTGCACACTTCTGCAGGAGCAGTACAGTATGTGTGAGGTGCAGTAGTACACACACTGTATAGTATGTGTGAGGTGCAGTAGTACACACACTGTATAGTATGTGTGAGGTGCAGTAGTACACACACTGTACGGTATGTGTGAGGTGCAGTAGTATTTTACAGTGTGTACTGTAAAATGTGAGCGTGTTTAAAAGTGTGTGCTGGTGCATCCTTGTGATGTGATGATAATGTGGCTGTAAGAGTCTTTCTGCACCACATGCTAAATTCCTTCATCCTCATCCTGATACCATACTGTTTGTTTTCTTATTTAATTATAATTGTAATGTTTTTTGTTTTTTCCCAGTATCAGTGGGTGGGAGGGTAAAGGATGGTGGAATTTACTGTTATTAGATATTCACTGTTGTGTCATTTGTGCTTATTACTAAACACACACACACACACACACACACACACACACACACACACACACACACACACACACAAGCAGCCATAGAAAAATCTAATTGTAAGTAACTATGATCTATATCTACTGTATATGTGCTGTACATTTAGTCCTGGATGTAGATGTGATCTTGCTCTGCTGCTCTCCCACACAGTTTGCAGCTCTGCAGCCCACACGCTGACCTGAGTTTAGAGGTGGATCCACATTAGCAAACAATACAAGGTAACAAACCAACACTGCAGCGGAGGAAGACTCTGGCCTGAAAACTTCAACCCATTTTTCCTCTGCTTTGCTGCTTCTGTAGTTACTGCATTTGTAGAACAATGTAACTGTCAAATCTACTAGAGCATAAATGTGTTCATGTAATGTAGTGGAGTAGAAGCATGTGACTAAATGTTCAGTTCAGTTTATTTATATAGCACCAAATCACAACACAAGTCATCTCAAAGACTTTATAGAATAAATATAGAATTATATAGAAAACCCAACAAATCCCACAGAGCAGCACTAGGAGACAAAGGAGAGGAAAGACTCCCTTTCATGGAAGAAACTTCCAGCAGAACCAGGCTCAGGGTGGACGGCCATCTGCCCCGACCGGTTGGGATGAGTGGAAAGAAAGAGAAAAGAGAACAATGGGTCACAAAGCAATAACAACAAGAAGCAACAACACTGGACACATACAGCTCTGAGGTCGAGGATACCTGCAGACAAACTCAGTATTAAAGTAAAACTACAAATCCTTGCCTTGAAAAACACACCCTATATTTTTTCTACTCAAGTAACAGTACATGATCTTAATATTACTTAAAGTATGAAAGTAAAAGTAAGTAAAACATAAATGTAGCGTCTGGTTCAGATCATTTAAAATGTGATGTTACCTACAGACTGTTGAACAGAAACAGCAGTGGGTAAAGGTGGAGCTGATTTTAACACCTGATGTAGTGACAGGGTTAATCCACAAGTACAAAATTTGATCTGATTTGTAGTAAAGTAAAAGTACAAGTAGCATAAAATAAAAATGCTCCAGTAAACTACAAGTACCTTAAAACTGAACGTAAGTACAGTACTTGAGTCAGAGTACTTTACTTACGTTGCTTACGTACTTTAAGTACGTGACCGTCCACCCCTGCCTGCAGAAATGTATAGAGAGAGAGAGCACATTTTTGCAAACAGTCACATTGTGTCACTTTTCTGTCCATTGAGCTACCAGGTGGACTGAGTTACCTCAGTGTATCATCCTCTAAAACTCACATGGTTTATCTAGTTTGTTTAATTTCTACAAAAATGTGTGTTAAAGGAGATTTGGGTGTGATTTGTTGTTCAGGAGAGAACCAAGCAAGCGGTGTCTGTTAGGCTAGGTTAGAGGTTAGGGTTAGACCTGGGTCACTTTTATATATGAGACCTCAGTCTGAACACTTAGGTCACATTTCATCTGTATCTTTTCCACTGATATTAGTGTCTTGTCATGAGACTCTTGTGTAGAGACACTGGCAGACGTAATGAAAGGTGTTGACGTCCTGAAACTTTGGATGAAAACTGCTCCTGTGAAGCCGCTCACATCACGATCCCACCACTCTTGGCTCAGACACATTGACACACATCTCTGTACAGACGTATCAGCCGCCGCTAAACAAAAGGCCGTTGTAAAAAGTGTTGCTCTCTTTTTCCTTCTTCTCATTATCATTTGCTTATAAGTTTGTCGGCTTCCACTGCACAACAACCTCAAACTGAAATCAGAAAGACTCACTTCAGCTGCATCCATGTTTACCTCCATGTACACGACATGCTGCGTGTGACATCTTGTTATTGTTCATCTATGCATGTGGGTCATTTCAGGGTTGTGGTCAGTTTGATATGTATATATCACATTTAAACAATAACAAGAACAGACACACAAAAAATCAGATATCCATAAAAAATCCTAATCAAGCATTAAGTCCTGCAGTCTGAACGTAGCCAAGTGTTTCTTCTGGAAGTTTGAACTTGGCAGTGGCAGGATCCAAAGGGGTTACTCATTTTCAAATGCACCCACATTAAGAAATGTCTGGAGCCTTCACTGTTGCTCAGTGACATGGAAAGGCTGCAGCTTTAAAGCTCCGAGCAGCCGCTCTTTAATGTCATTTCTCTATTTACATTAACATTTAGTCATTTGGTAGATGCTTTTATAAAAGCGACTTACAAGTGGGGTACAAGACAGCGAAAACCTCAGTCAGGAAGAATAACATTAAAACAAAATGCCATCAGGAGAAGTGTGTCCACTTCATAAGATGCAGGAGCAAAAAAGAGAGAGATTTTTTTAACTGCATAATCAGTTGCAGAAAAGTTGATTCAAGAACATCAGAAGTTGTGGAAAAGTTCTGTTTTCAGTAGTTTTTTTCTATATTGGGACTAAGGCTGCTATGTTATAAAAGCTTTATTTCATAAAGTATAGTTTGAAAATCAATCGTGACATATAAACAATAAAAGAAAATAACACTGAATGCGAGGAAAACAGAAGAATATTAAAAGTGGTGTTAGTTGTTCTCTTTTAAACTCACACACATACGACACCACTCACTGTCACGCCCACACATGAACATGGCGATCACTGTACAGACACATACTTGAATTAGTAGGTGGGATAATAACAGTGGTGATGCTCCTTTTCTGCATCCTCATGCATCATAATGTACAAACACACAACATGCCTACACAGACAACTGATCACTGTGTAACTCATGGCTTCACACACACACCTCATCCTTTTACTAATCGCTCCGACTAATTATACTTTCCTGAAGTCACTGCTGTTATAAATACTTGCAGAGGAGGACAGAGAGCTGCTCTGAGTTTCTGAGGCCTCAAACTGATAATGATGATGTGACAATAACATTAAAGCTTCTCGGTAGTAATATGAGCTAATAATCAGTGGATTTAAAAAACCTCTGTCTCTGCTCCGTTTGCTAAACAGTCGACACTTTGACACTGCAGGTGGATCCACCTTTCAGGCCTTGTTCCTCACACATACGTGCTGCTCGCTGGGATCTCTATGCACAGTTGTTACATTTAAAAAAATAAACTAGTCTGTGTTAGCTTTAGCCATTAGCCTGCAGATTAGCAATAACTACATTTTATCAATTACACGGCAGTTAAACTAATCTAATAAATGATTCACAAAGCTTCAGTTGATCACTACTGGTGGTGTGGATGTGTTTGTAGCTTTGGATCCAATCGACACTGAAGGAGAAACTGGACCTGAGACCTGGTCCACTTCACATTCAGGGTATTAAAGCTGCAGTTGATAACAGTGTAATGTGTTTTTCCAAAATGTGGCAAATTTAGTCTGGGACTCACAAGTTCTCACTATCAGCGTCGGTCATTGTTCTAGCTGGACACAGCTGATCTGGACCTGGGTTTAACCCTAACACCATCATTTACTACACCGTCTCCTAAAAATTATGCTCCTGTGCAACAATCTTCTGATTCTACAGGATCCGTTTTCCATTCTGCAAAATAAATAATTCTTGCTGTTCAGCATCCAGATTAGTTTTTATGGATGGGGTGAAGTCAGAGAAAAAAGATTGAGGTCTGGCTTAATAAAGTAAAATCCAACACTAACAACACAGAATCCAACACATTATTAAAGTGTTTATATAAAAAAAACATGATTTAGCTCTAATCCAAACCAAAGTATTTTAATTGCCAAACCACACATGGGATTGAACTTGGGTCTGCAGTTTGTCAGTCCTGCACATTAGACGGCCTTCATCTACCTCCTTTCAACTGTCTTAATGTTCACTGCAGAACAACACCACTGCAGAGACAAAGTAGTAGTAGACAGTAGTGATTAAAGGAATAGCTCAACATTTTGTCTTCTTTATACAGTTGTTTGTATCGCCTCTTTTAATTCTATGTTTTTGTGTGA
>OMLM01003481.1:33140-64504 GCA_900302695.1 Helostoma temminkii
ACATAATTATTATTATTATATAAATAGGTCACCCAAAATAATAAAATCACTGTGTGTAAAATGTAGTTTGTGTATGGTCTGAATTTCTACAGAATATTTCTTTAATTTTATCTGCAGTCGCTGCTCTTTTTGCAGCTGTTTATCTGTAAAATTCTTAGTAATTTGTAAAATATTCTATAATATAATAATAATAATCTATTCTATAATATGCAGCTCTTCATTTCAGCCCATATAATGTTTGTAACAATAAATAATATACAGCTGCATTTGAACTCAGGCTTCTAACATGGTGACTGTAGTGGTTACGTTCCTAAACTATTAAAAAGCTCAGCCCTCCACGCAGCTCCCAGCATCCCCTCTAATTTATGTGTGATGTTCCTGGTTGTGTGGTAAACCAGCATGTGATGCTGATGTGATTTCTGTTTGTCGCTGCGTGATGGTGCGCGTTTTCTCTCTGCTTCTCTCTCTTACACACTTTGCTCCTTCCTTTCTCCCTCTTCCGTACTCTTTCCACATGCTCCATCCGTCCCTCCATCCATTTAGACAGCGTGTCTGGACTCAACATCTTCTCTCTCCTCTTTCTACGGCAGAATAGCGGAGGAGAAAAACTGTTTTACTAAAGCACCGTCCAATCACGCACAGACACAGAGAGAGAGAGAGAGAGAGAGAGAGAGAGGGATCAGCAGCGCTGCAGCAGCGGATCGCTCGTCCGTTGGACGCAGAGGAATGATAATTAGAAAGATATTGACTCGGCAACAAGAAGAAAAAGAGGAAGGGGAGAAGAAGAGGAGAAGAGCTGGGCCTGCAGCAGCAGTGAGGCGAGCGGAGGAATACACCAAGAAGGAAAGAGAGGGAGAGAGAAAGAAGGGATTGAATTGACCACATTCTGATCAAGAAGAAGAGGAGAGACGCGGAGAAGAAGCAGGGAGGGAGATGATGGTGACAGCAGCAGCAGAGGAGGAGAGAGAGGGATGAGCAGGGATCAATACTCCCTCCTCCTCCTCCTCCTCCTCCTCCACCTTCATCCCTCCATCACCTTTGCAGGAGCTGCTGAAACCTGTGAGACTCTGCTGTTTTTTTTATTCCTCTTTTTCTAAATGCTGCATCGTGTCTGTGAGAGAGCAAGCTTGTATGTGTAACTGTCGCCTATGTAGGCCATAAGGATTATTGTGTGTGTGTGTGTGTGCGTGTGTGTGTGCGTGTGTGCGTGGTATGTTTGTGCATGTGCAGACTGTGTTCACTAGTAAGTGTGTGATTCACGTATAGTCGTATGTGATGTATCTTGTGTGTGTGCATGCATGTAGGTGCTGTGTGAGCTGTGATGTGTGTGAAACATGCGTGGGCTGTATGAACTGTGTGTGTGTGTGTGTGTGTGTGTGTGTGTATGTGGCAGATAACTTGACTGTAAAATTGGCCAATTAAAATAGTCGTGCTACTGTTAAATTAGACGAGAGTTACATAAAAGATCATAAGGCAAAGACAGCCGTTCAAAGCGCCTACACTGTGATGAAGTCAGTGTGCCTGTAAAGTATGTGCTGTGCAAAGATTTATTTCTGAGCTCCATTTCAAATTTGAAACCCAGAAAATGTAATTGTTTCACACACTAAATTTCTGTAGAAGCACTTGAAGGTTACAGCTGCAGAGTCGTTCAGCTAACTAAAATAAATTGACTAAATATTTTTTTTCACAAAACAAAAACTCGTGACAGGAAACAATTTGTGAACATTGACATATACAACATATTTTTGATGATAATGACCCTTTTACCCAGTGATTCCTTATATGTACACACACATAATCTACAGAGCAACCTGAATATTAATCTGGAGCCACCTTAGTGTCCACTTGATGAACTGAAATCCAATATTTGACTGGTGACTGATAAATGCTGCAGCAGGGGTGGAGAATCTGACAGTCTTTTGTAGTTAGCGATGAAAAATCCTTCACATGATAACGTGATGACAACCTTAATAATCCTAATGTGCCTTATGTCCACAAACCAGCAGCATGATACAGTCTAATATACCAACGAGTGCCCCCATGTAGGGAAGCAGGCCTACGTGAAATTGCACCAAAATGTCAGCAGCCGTCCCTGCTATGTTCACCTGTTAGTGTGTGGCTGCGAGTGAACAGTTGACTTTTGTCATTTCTGAGGAGGGAACACTGGATGCAAACACTACAACTAGAAAGCTGGTGTGAATGAAACTGCTTCACTATGACTTTAAGAAATAAATAAAAAACACAGTGACCGTTAGCTACGTCTTTCCTTCTCCTGTACTAATATTCCTGTGAGCTGAAGGCCTGCACACACCGAGTGATGCGAGTTCATCACGATGACTGGTTGGAACTAGATGCTTCCAGTCTGACTCATTTATAAAGATATTATAAAGATCATGTTAACAGAGGTTAGTTTTATTTTATTATTTTTGTTCACCCGCCTGCACCCCTGCATCGAGGATTTCACCCCAAGTCTTTTTTTGTTTTTTGTTTTTGTTTTGTTTTTTGTGCAAATTTCACTGTTTACATTGGGCACAAGCTGCTGGTTGGTGTTTGTTGTGAAACAAGAACGCAGACTAGCCTTGACGAGTCATTAACTGCGTTGCCACACAGTTGTCAGGTGTGTTCCAGACTAGAAATCTGTGGTTTTTGATGGAAATGGTTGTTAGATTTAAAGAGACTAACCTTTGGAACTTTTAGCTAGTTGTTAGGTGTGTGCAGGCCTTAAGCTGTCAAAATGTCTCTCCAGCCTCAGTTTGATGGATCTGAGGTGACCAGTGAAGTGTCCTCTGCCATTGTGCACACATGATTTCTGCTTTACTACAGACATGACATCATTATTAACTTATTATTATTGTATTAAATAATTAAAATACGAACCCAAAACCAGCAGCAGGACAAACATTTCCAATAATATATAGAAATTCATGAAAACATTACATAACCCCGTTTCTGTTTTGTAGTTAGAGCAGGTTTTTGTCTGCAGCCGTAGCCCAATGCCATGTGACAGAAACACAGTCAGTATCAAGAAGAGGGAAAATGAACCCAGAACAAAACCTGATGTATATATTCTAATGAGGAAAACATACTGCAAAGGCAGCAAAAGGATCCATAGGATGCAAACAGTCTGTTTTACTTTTACTGAAAAAATTATTACATAACTGCAGCTTCAAATGCAAGTTTCAGTTTTCATGTTTTTTTAATTCTGGTTTTGATTTTTTTCTTGCTTTTGGTGTTGGGAGTGAGAGAGAGAGAGGGTGAGGGAGAGGCAGAGAGGGATGGCGGTCGGTTAGTGAGTCATGAATAATTGAATGTGCTTAATGGGGAGAGATATAAAAGCTGAAACTGTTTGGCCGCTTTGCAATAGAGACCAAAGGGTTAGCCATTACTGCTGTGTATGTACTGACTGTGATGCTCCTTACTCTCAGTTGTGCAGATTTTCAACAACTATCTGGTCCAAACAGGACTTTGTTTTGTGCAGCGTTGCGTGTCTCTGGACAAAAGTGTGTTTTTCAGAGTAACCTATTCAACCCCGAACACAGAAGCATCGTGCAGCTGCAGCCAACAACTCCAAAATTAGATCAGTATCATTTTATTCATTCCAAATATATTAACACAAGTAGTAAACACTTTTTTATGCTTTCTGTCATTTCTCCTTTGCATCCTACTTCTGCCTTTCAGAGGTATTAAATTAAGACACAATCTCAGCCACAGCAAATCACTTTCAGGCTGATTAACTACATTACATGCATTTTTGCATCTGCCCATATTCATTATGCTATAGAAAATCTAATGTGTAATTGCAGTTTGGCTGTAAAGAAATGTAATTGTTAGGAGATTAGCTTGGCCAAACCATGATGTTTTTGCTAAACCTAACCAACTGGCAAATCAGCATAACCAAACCATGATAGTTCTATAATCATAGCCATAACCATGTGTTTATGATTATTTGCATACAACAAAGGTCTGATACACCAGCCTCCGATGTGAACTCCTTTGGGACACATAAGAAGTATTGAGTGTTTTTTTTTTTTTTTAAAGATCTGGACCCCGGTTAAAGTGATGTGAAGAAGATGATGAGTCAGTCGCTGTTCGCAGTACTTTGTCTATTATAACAAACCAGAAGCTTCACTACTAATGCAAACACTGGGCCATGCAATAATACAAGGCAAAAATCCACAATCATCCATACTGTTGGTCTTTTTTGAGCGTATTCTCTGATATTGATATTGCAATAAAATATTGCTGTAATGCACAGAAAACTGCATAAAACTGAAGTTCTAGAGATAGTGTAGGCAGAAGAAGTAAAACAGTGTGACAAAAAGAGACAAAATGGAAAGAAAGACAGAAAGAGGTGGATGAAGACAGACGAAGGATAGTGATAGAGTGTGGGAGGAGAGGCTGATGGTGTGTGATGATTTTTCCTGTCTCTGATGGAGCATGTCATTGGTATTTATGGGCTGAGACACTGCAGACTCGTAGCAACCACAGAGAGAGAGAAACGAAAGGGATGGAGATGAGAAAGTAACAGTAACATGAAAAGAGAGAAGTACGCGGAGGATGACAAGAACACATGGGAGGAGTGCATGAGAGAGGAAAAGACCAGAGAAAGGGTGATAGATGAAGAGAGGCAGTAGAAAGGCAATTTAAAAACGTAAAGATTCAGAATCTAAACATGGGAGAGAGAAACAGGTGAGAAATCAAATGAAAACAGTGAAAGTAAAGAGGAGCAAAGCCAATGAAAGCACAGGCTGGTATTATCATGTGACTGCTTCTCCATGTTTCAGCTTATACTCTTCTCATCTGTCTTTCATTTCTTTTCTTCTTTTCCATGTAATGGGTGGACGACATGAAGAAAGATCTGGAAGTGCCATCTAATGGGATGATAATGACGCCTCGTGGTATCCAGGAAGAAAACAAACATCTGAGATGAGATTTAACCTTTTCTTATCACTTCTTCTGACAGATCGACTGCAGGAAGATCGGCTGAGTCCTGCAGGGAAACCCATAGACCAGGAAGAGGTGAACCTCTCCTCTTCTATGTTTGTCATAAGATGATCTTCAACCGTTGTTACATTTTCAATTCGTGGAGCTTTTTGTTGTGTTGATATCTGAACATTTGATTCCAGATGTGGAGAAGGTCTCAACTGCGCTGACTTACTTTCTCTCCCTGCTGAGAAGACATTCCAGACTGTTTGATCTGGAGAATTACTACAGGGTTTCTGACTGCAGGATTTTATGTGCCACTGCAGGGAAGTGTCAGATTAGCAAGATAGTTTAAAAGTTCATATGTGGTGGTGCAGACTGAATTTCTACTGAAGCACTGGATGCCGGCAGGAGAAGAATAGCATTTGTACAAGTAATGCTGGATGGTCTGCAGTTACTCAACAATGATAATGTGCAATAACTTTAACCCACAGGGACAAATAAAGTCTCTATCACCTGTGGCACCCAGATCTGCTTTCTGGAAACCAATGGTCTGATTCTCTACATGGAGTTCGGAGAGTGGATACAACTGATTCACTGACAAACACGAGACCAAACAGACTGTTCTGACTGTGGGCGGAAAAAGAAAAAAGTCCCTGTCTCCTTCAGACATCTGTTTAGTTTTTAACCATCATGGGTTGGGGCCCCAACAAGAACACCTGACTGAACCAGGGAATGGTCGACGACTCCATGAACTTTTTCATCTGGAGCCCACAAGGTCGAGATCCATCTTGAACTTCAAATTAGAACTCGAAGAAGAAAAAGTCCTCTCCCCCCCACTTACCTCTGGTGGGGGGGAGGGTGAAGGGTAGTTCAGTTCTTAGGGTGTAGAGTTTAGGGCCATAAGGTCTAGTTTTGTAGTTATTTAGATTAGATTTTAGGTTGTAGATAGGGCAACTTTGCTGCGGGTCTAGGTGGGTGTTTTAGATTCTAGTTATCAGGTGCAAGTTTCTGTCTGTTGTGCTGAAGCCTCCTCTCAGTGTTTAATCACTTGTGCTAGTTTTAACCCTTGGGCTTTTGGCTCATTTCCCTGGATCACCACTCTCCTGCTTTGGTAACTAACACTCAGTGAGTTAGCCTTTGGCTCTGCACCAGCTGCAGCTGTGACTCAGGCAGCTTTTTATCAGCTGAAGAGGTTTAGCGGGCTTGTGAGCCTGGGTTACATTTCTCTGGCTGTTAGCTTGAGGTTGCTGTTAACTTGTGTTTGCTAACTCTCAGCCCAGATAGATATGGATGCTAATCAAGGACCAGGCCAGGGCAGTCCAGAAAGCCCTAACCGGGCTGTGGAGTACCTTCTTGAACTCAACAATATCATTGAGAGCCAGCAGAAGCTTCTAGAAACCCAGCGGCGCCGAATTGAGGAGCTAGAGGTCCAGCTGGACCGGCTTAGTCAGGAGAACAAGGACCTGCGTTTGGACCGACAACCGATTGCTCCTCCGACTACTGCTCCCCCTCCTGAGCCCCCTCTTCCTCCTCCTCCTCCGCCACCACCACCAACTCAGAACACATCAACATCTGTTTCTACTGAGAATCACCACCACCACAACAACCAACACCAATCTGCTCCCCAGCCTCCCTCCTCCATCCCCTTCCACCACTACCAACATCATCAGCAGCACCACCACTCCTCCACCCACCACTCCTACAACAGCACCAACAGCACCAGTATGGCCACTGTCACAGTTCCTGCCCCAGCTTCAGCTCCAACTTCCATCTTGGTCCCAACTCAAATCCCGGCATCGACCACCTCCTCAGCCCCAGCTCCACCTCCTCCTCCTCCTCCAGTCCCACCCAGGGATCAGCCACGGGCCCACAGCCGGCTGACCCGGGCACCCTCCACAAGCACAGGCACCAACACCAACTTCGTAGAGAAAGAGAAAGAGAGGCTTGAGCGCCTGCACAGAGCCAACGCCTCTAACAACCACCACTCCCACACCCTCCACCATCACAAATCGTAAGTTAAAGTTTAAGGTATACTTAACCAAAGCCAAAGGTAGCATAAGAGGAAGGTAAACCAGATGTTGTGGTTTGAAATGACATACATGGCTGGCAGCTTCTGGAGTTTCCTCCTTAGAACCTCTTAAGAAATAATGAAATTGGCTTGTAAATCTATGAAGTTGAAAATGGCATAGGATGCCATATATGATGCAGCTCAATTGCTGTATATTGGGCATATAACAAAGGGTGTACTTGTTCACAGCAGTAATGATTACATTTCTGTGCAGTATATCTGTAGTATATCCCTCTAAACCATGATTCTGACTGTGTTGACCTACTGTAAAAGCACTTGTGTTAATATGGCATCCTTTCATTAAATGAAAACAATCCTCAGTTACCAGCCGGCCTTTCCTGGTCTGGTTTGCCAAAACTTATGTTGTTTTTGACTTTGATCTCTGCTAACCTTCCAGCTTCTCTCATGCAGGTTTTATGCAAACCTAGAAATGTGTGGCCCAAGATCTGACATGCAAATTTATTTTTGCTTGATTCTTTTTCTGGCACAAAAATGCAAGCGACACAGTTTAGGTCAAAACTCTTTTAGTGTTTTGGAGTCAAACACAAGTGGTGTCTTGTCACTCTTACTATTAAAAGTGTTTTTCTTCTCCAAAGGACAGGGGCAGCTGATCCCCTGTTCATTCTTTCTGATCAGCAACAGAGTCCAACACTATAGTGGGAATCTACATATTGTAGAAGATCAGATCAAACACTAACAATCATAACTGGTGGAGCAAAGAGAGTGAACTTTATTATGTATAAAGGTATTTCTGCTAAGCACTAGGATTGGCTGTTCTCGATATGAAAACACTGTTTTATGTAAAAGTGTAGTTGTGCTGTTCACTAGGGTCACCACTTAACAGGGAGCTCAGTAGTTTCATTTGTTGTCTTTTATTTGTTATAGTTTGTTGTCATTTTGTTACTCCAAATAAAATTCATTCTGTTTGCTAGCTGGAATTGGATTTGTTGCCTGGCAACACTATCTTAATAGCATCCTACCAGGAAGTGTTGAGAAATACGGAGCCTCGCTGCCGTCTGTGCCAGTTTCCTTTGTATACAGGACTGTGTGGTGCCGTGGGCAACAGGATGCAGAGTTGCAGTTGTCCCATGAGTCTACCAGGCAGTTCCTTTCTAACTGGTAACACCGAGCTGCCATCTCTGGGAAGCACTGGTCATGCCGACTGCTGTTGCTATGCAACTGTGGAAAACCTGTTTGAAGGACAACACTCTTTTGAATGGTTGAAATGGTTCTAACCTCGATCAGTGCTTGGAGCCTCTCTAAGCTCGCACTGCTGTTGGAAACACAGAGCATCGCCTGCTTTCCACCGCAGCCACAGGGAGCAGCAGAGGAAAAGCTCCCAACAGACCTGCAGAAATGAAAGCTGGGGAAACGCAGTGATGACTCATACAATTAACAGTACTAATGCTTTGTCTTGTAAGAGTTCAAACATGCAGCCAAAAAGTGAAACAGACTGTATACATAGGCTGTGACTCAGACTTTCAGATTTTTCTGTACAGGAGTACACGAAGAAAGATCCTCTAATCCGTGAGTCATGAGACGTTCAGGTACTGCTGATATTGGAAGAAAATGCTGACCTCCAGCTTGCAAATGATGTAACAGGCAGAGAACAATGATGAAGTCTGACAGCATTGAAGATAAGGCTGATTCGTTATGAAATCACACACTACAATCAGCTGCTTGCTGTGTCTTCGAGTGACTGAGTGTGATCCAGTAAATACCACACCAAGCTTTTGCAGATTACGGCATGGAGGCACGACAGCATGTTGCAGAGCTGCCCACACTGGTTTCTGAGTGATTCTATAGAGGGCATGATGCAGCAAAATGCAAAACACACCCTTTTGATTTATCTTGTAGCACCTTGCAGCACCTCAGGCTGAAGCAGTAAATATTCCAGAGCCATGACAAAGCAGTTCAAACATGGCTTATTTATACAGTTTGTGGAATTTGTTCTCATTATTTGATGGCTAACAGTAGGGAAAAGGTTCGGCAGCAAATCCTGTTCTAGCTGCATTTAGCTTGTTCTACACACTGAGTCATTAAATCCATTTATTTTTCATTCATTGTAAAGTAACGAACAATAACCTGATGAGCGTGACATCGACACTGTGATTAACCACCAGCATGAACCATGGACATGAGTTGAAGGATTGTTGGGCTTTCACCAGATACTTTGTTGCCTCTTTCTGACATATTTACCAATGTCCTCAAGCATTTTGGTTGTATCATTCAACAAAGTTGAATCAGTTCATCAGGCTTTCGTCGACTGGGAATCAAACAGCTGTGGTACGTGCCGTATACGCAGGGCTACTTGATTTACCACACTTTAAACTTTTCATCTGAAGCGACACAGAATTTCATGCATAAACAGTTAAATGAATATTTGCTATTAAAAGTATGAAATGTGAATTGCAGGATCTATATTGGAGTGAAAAGAATAGTACACTTTGTGTACATATTAAAGGTAGAAATGTTCACAAAGTTCACACTTTTCAGTTGGGAACATGTTTGTTAAAGCAGGGAGGAGAGCTACTGTACTGTCTTGTCCACTTTTTATTTTCACAGTGACAGTTGCACTCAACAAACGCTTCAGAGCGTTTTCTGCTCACGCCTCAGCCTTTGTCCAATCAACCAAACAACGAACTGAACTGTGATTAGCGAACCAAACAGGTGGATATTAGTTCCACCTCTGGCACATATTGTATCTAGGCCTGTCATAATACCTGCTTTAGTTTGACAATTATTGTCCCACAAATAATTGCGATAGTTCATATACTAATAATGGGGAGGTTCTGAGACACAAATGACTACACTTTGTATAGTCGTCCTCAACACCACATGCTGAAACTCTGCAACTTTGGTTCTTTTTTATGTAAAGATCGAACACAAAGTCCTATTTATGACGTCCAGCTCACAACAGCTCACTTGTCACTCGCTCAAACAGTCAAGATTTGAGTCTGCCATCAAGGTAGCACGTTAGCTGAGAGCCGACATCTTCTGTTTTTCTTTGAATCTACTAATTGTGTCATTGTCTACCTGTTGTGCCAGCAAAAACCATTGAAGTCGCACCAAGTCTCAAGAAACTTGAGGATTAGTGTTTTAGTATAGAGCCAAAGCACAACCACGATCTCAAAGCACTTTACAATATAAGAATTACAAAACTTAGCAATAGAATTATGTAGAAAACCCAAAGACAGTGGAGAGGAAAAACTCCCTTTAACAGAAGAAACCTCCAGTAGAACAAGGCTTAGGGTGGGTGGCCATCTGCCTTGACCAGTTGGGGTGAGTAGAAAGAGAGAGAGGGAGGAAAGCTCAACAAATAGCAGACATTCAGTTCAGTACTAGCTCCTAGCTAATAGCTAGTACAAGTTAGTGAACGCTACCTGCTCAACTCCATCAGCACAGCAGCAAGTGTCTAATCCACACAGTGAAGCCTGAAGTGTAGTAAACAGAATAAAAAATGCACAACTCTTGTATGATGTATGATGATTGTATGCTGTTATTAAAGATTCAAGAGTGAAGAACAGGAAACTTGAGCTCTCCGTCCTGTAGCATAGTGTGAGAGTAGTCAGTAGTAGTAGACAGTAGTCATACATGGCAGAAATACAATCTTTGTACACAATGATTGGAATTTGTGACTTTTTGTTTTAGCCACAGAGTTTGATAAAATTGTAGCATCACAGTAAATGTTTTTCTGCATATTAAGAAAAAAGTATGAGTCATCGGAGCTCACATTATATCAACACGTCTCCTCACAATCACATCAGTGCTCTTACATGCTATCGATCCAAGAAGGAAAGACTGATGGAGAATGGTTGTGGCAGTGAACACTGAGAGAGCGATGCTGCTCCACAGTGTGGGTGTGGAGGAGTCAGAGGAGTCAGATCTGTAGGATTCAAACTGCTGAAGTGAAGAGAGAAGAATACAGGAAAAGAAATGCAAAGAGGATGCAGTGTTCACTTTTCTCCAGATCCTACATTTCTTTCAAATTTCACCCTTTTTTTCGTTCTTTGAATCCATCTCCAGCTGGTATTAATGTACGATTTGTATCTGGATAAAGTATCAGGCCTTTACATGTAAACCTGGTACTAATTATAATACCAATAAAAATAAGTGTTATCTTGATTCTGTTGGGCATTATTTAGTGGACTGGATATGTCAGTTAGTGGTTCAGGCTTTTGGATTTATTATTTAAGCAAATACGTTGGGGGTTCAGACAAAGACTAGGCTTTGGAAAACTTTATGGTGAGACCTGAGCAGGTTTCTGATATATTTTTTTTAGAAAATCCTGGATCAGGAAGAACTTAATGTGCGACTAGCATGTTTTGGCTTATAGTTCATTCAAACATGCTGTTTTTTAGAAGAAGTTCTGGCTTAACATGGCTAAGATCTGATCATCATCAGCCTCTGATGACAGTCCAGTTACAGTGTGTGCTGTGTGCATTTCCACCTGACCCAGATTAGAGGTTCAGATCCAGATCCTTGACAATAATGGACCCTCTGTTTCTTTTCATTTTGGACCATGTAGCTCTTCTGTCTCCAGTTTGTGTAAACACCTGCTGTCATCTCATCCTCTGTGTGCTGATGACCATTCCAGGAGTGTAAATGAGCTCGATCAGCAGCACTGCTGCACCCAGGTGTGTGTGTAGCATCCTGAAAGAGTGCAGATCCTCAGCCAGTATCCTCAGTGGGAACAAACCATAAACTATCATCCCTGACATTATTTCCTGACACTTTGTTTTACACATTTTGGATTGTTTCTGACCATTTGTGTGTGTGTGTGTGTGTGTGTGTGTGTGTTGTCTGACGTTGTAGTTTATTGATGGTGGATTGAAAGCACTGCAGGTGCACTTGATGTGTTGCCTGGTAGTCCTGATCTAAGCAGGACTGCACCAGTTAATCAGTTCAGGTTCAGACTGACTAAAGACTTTTTAATGAGGTCACTGCACACAAACTCTAGATGATCTTTCTACCAGGTGTAAACAGGACCTGTGTGGACTGTACTGTGACTGGATTCGTGGCAGTTCTGTTGTACTTTTACAAACTGAGTGACAGGATGTGTTTAAGCACCTTATGCTCATGTTTGTGGCTTATTCTATTGTCAGTGATCCAGTCAAGATAAAAGTAAGAATATTCAAAGATAGAATATATAAAAGAGATGTTTCTCAAACGTTTTGTTACACTCCTAAGAAACAAGCTTAATATCAATGCACAATATGTTCTCCTTTCAAACAAGGTATATATAAAATATGTTGTTTATTTGAATGTGTGTTAAGTATATTTTCTTTCCTGTACAATGGTGAGGGGGTCCTGTGAAGTTAAAGGGTCGGAGAGATGCAGGGCAGAAGACATTTTACATGATTGTGGTGTTTTCTCTATGCCAGCATGTATTCAATTAAGATGGTTCATCACCCTGAGTCTTGTCTTCAAGTCTGCTAAGATTTTATAAAATTCAAAGGAAAAGGATAATTGTCTACAACACGTGATACAGGTTACAGTTTTTTAAGTTGCGTGATTAAAAATAAAACTCACTTATGAATTAAATGCAGTATAATACAACAAAATATCGATATTTTCCTACATTCCCATCTGTTGTAGCAATGAGGCTGTTAACAGACTGTTATGCTACCAAGCTAAGGTAGCCAGCTTACCCAGCATGCTGTTTGGCCGTGTCATTTATTGTATTTGTATAGTGTAATAGACACTGTGTGTCACAAATTGCTGTGTGCTCAGGGTGTTCTGGGTAATTATCATAAGTTCTAGGTAGTTATTTGTATTGTAAAGTTGTAGCCATGAGTAAGAAGGCCACGCACTGACAGCAGGATTCCCATCGCTACACAAGGTTAACAACAGGTCTTTGAACAGTCCCAGTTCTTGTGGCTCGTTCAAAAAAAAAAAGACTCATTCGGTTATTTTTCCTTTAAAAACAGGCGTGTTACAGGAAAGTAGGTTATGTGCAAATTAATCCACTAAAAACAAGCAATTAAAGAATTTCTAACCCTGTCCCATTAAAACCTAAATATCATTAATAATATGTGTGGGGTTGGTTTAGCAGCTAAAGTTCTCACACTCAGGCCTGCGCAGAGCAGACAGGAGGATGAAGCCTGTGCGTCACCTGCATTAGCACCAAATCTGTAGATCTATCCATACCTCCATATACATCCCTCCCACAGGGTTGTGCAGAGGCGTGGTCACCAACCAATCACAATCAACATTTTATCTCTGATTGATTAATGTGTCGTTGCTAATGTCGCTCCCTTTCTTTATACACTGAGCAAGGGAGGAGCGGTCAGTGGTGCGTTTACTGACAGCAAGGGACAATTCATTATTGGCATCTTGTTCCTCTCGTGACTGACTGGTCGTCAGTGTTCATGTAAAGAGGAAACGAGAGTGAAATTAGGGCACATCGTGTTGTGTAAGACTCGGATCCGCTATCAAGAAGGCGTTCAAAAGAACTGGATCGTTCATGAATGTAGCATCAATAATTAACAGTGCTGTAGTGTTTCTAGTGGTCAACGATACAGTACAGTTTCCAGTCTACTGAGGGATCACAGCTGTGTCACCTTCCTCACTGCAGATGGAAATCACATCCTGCTGGAAGCTCACATTGATCTGGATCAGTATGCTAGAACCTTTCAGAGCCACGGATCAGCTTATCAATCGCACACTGGTCGCTTTTAGAAGTGACTGTAGATTATCAGCAGTGTGACTCACTATACAACACATGGTGGAAACTTTGAATAATGTGGCAGCAGGGCTACATGCAGCCATCTGGGCTGGAAACAGAGATGTGCAGTTCTGTACCACTGTTACAAGGACATTTTATGAGGTTATGGTTAGAATAAGGTTTAACTGTTGGGGTTATGTAAGGGTACGGGGCCGTCATGTCAGTGAGTGTCCTCACATTTATAGAAAGACCAACATTAATGTGTAACATGTTGATGATATCAGTGTTGGTGACTGATGGTGTAATCATCCTACAGCTGACCTGGATGACACACACACATACACACATGCGGCCTCAGCTCGTAAAACTCGTGCACAGTGTCATGTCTCTCTCCCTCCCTGTGTCGGTTCGTCTGTCTGTTATATTTGGCAACATAAATGAGACATGGAGCCGGCTGGTGGCGGTGATGATGGCAGCGGGGGGAGGTCCTGGAGGAGGGATAAAGGCAGGGTTGTCATGGCAACAACACAGTAGGCTGAGGCTGAGGTGGAAAGTGGAGAAGGTGTCAGGGGCTTCGTAACAGCAGACGCGCTCGGCTCCTCTGCAGCTTTTCCTCACACTCACACGTTGAGAATTGTAGCTGTGAGCTTCCGTGACGTCACTGGGATCAGACAGGAAGGTAAACACGTCGAGGCCAAGAGGGTCTGACAGGAAAAGAGTAGGGTCCCCATGTGTGCAGTGTGTCGGCTTTATGGTTCGTTTCACCAGATCTGAGAGGGATAAAAGGAAAAACAACCTTAACGTGCAGGGGGAGCCTAAGCTTTGATAACATACACCTCCAGCACAGTAGTAGGTGCCGTGGACAAATCTACAGCAGGGTCATGTGGAGCTGAACGTGATGCTTCTGCTGTGTATATACACATCATACTGCACATGCTCAGACCAGGGAGCCGGCATGAAGCATGCAGCCTCAGGCTGATGCAGAAGCTAACATGTTAGCCTCTAAAACCATGTGATAATGCACATACACTATTCTCAGCTACAAGGACCTTTAGCTTCTTCACACACTCTTACTTACTCTCACTCCTACACTTTTACTGACAACAGGGTTGTAGCCAGTTTCTGCTTTTCACCATGTCTCCTGTCACAGTCTGACTGTATCTACTCGTTCAAGTAGATATGGTTTAGGTAGTAAAGTATGCTAGCCCCTTAGGTTTTAAGCACAAAATGAACCAGGTGGTACGGTGGTGCAGTGTTCAGCGCTGTTACCTCACAGCAAGGAGGCTGAGTGCCTTTCTGGGTGGAGTTAGCATCTTCTCACCCTGTCTGCTGTGAATGTGAGTGGCTGTTTGTCTCTATATGTCAGCTCTGTGATAGACTGGTGGCCTGTCCAGGGTGTACCCTGCCTCTCACCTATTGAAAGCTGAGAGGACCAGCAGTTAGGATAATGGATGCAGAAACTGAGGAAAACCTCACACTGAAATCAGGTTAATGTAATCTGTTCTTTCCTTGTCTGTGTTCACCTGAGTGTAAAGTATTTGTGTTGATTTGTAAACGTTTAGTTACATAAAAGCACATTAATCAGCTTGTGGAGTCCTGTTGTAAAGGCTGATTTTTGGCAACACGTCTCACAGCACACAGATGGCACAGAGAATACTCTGGCAGCCAGCTGATGCCAGCTTTATTTCCCGGTGCGTCGGTCCAGCTCTATACTGAACAGGACAGTTTAAGTAAAGGCTGCAGACTTTGGACCGAATTCAGAAGAGATGCTTTAGTTTTTGGATGAAGAGAGATCGTGATACATTGTGATGAAACTTTATTCATTTGCCTTCTGGATACTCAGCCATGTGGTCCAGTTTCTCCTGAACCTGAACCGGAACCAAATTGGTTTCATATTCTGCTTCTGTATCTTCTGTATCTGTAGCTGCTAACATTTAGCATAGACATTAACTGTAGTTATGTAATAGAAGGCTGCAGATGTGAGGAGATTTTTTTTTCAGATGAATTGATAGATTTGCCTTCTGTTGAGTCAGTACAAGAACGTTAAGCAACCACAGCACTTTGTTTTACAGTTAGCCTGGTTAAATTATTTAAAAGCTGTTAAATTTAAACTTGTTGGTCAAAATGTTCATAATAATCCTCACGCATTTATGACTTCAGCAGACCTGACTGCACTACGCTGGATTTAATACCTATAAGGTGCCAGCAGAGAGACACTGGGGGTTTCTCAATCTGTGTACTTCTCTGTACTCACGTTCCTGCAGACTTATGAAACATCATCAGCGAAAACCCAAGTACGGTTCCAGGTCAAAGTATATAGCCAAGTTTCAAGGAGAAGAATTAATATTAGATTTTTGAATATGTGGTAGATGGATCTAAACAGTGCCTACTTGGAATTCATTTGCGAGAACATGAAAGCAGCAGGACTTGTAGACAATCTGACAAAGCTGGACACAGTTTGTTGGGGTTTTCCTTTGATTATGCCACAGACTCCCTTACCTGAAATGATTCTGGTCAGAAACCAGAGCACACGAGCAGAGTGGAGTGGTCCAATCTGCTCTGCTTATTAACGCTCAGAACCCAACTTAAATTACAGTCTGGTCCACTCAAATCTTCACATAAACTGCCGCCTTATATCCGAAAGAAATAAAGATCAGTGGCTTGCAACAGCCGACTGGATGATCAGTCCGGAGAAAAACAGGAGCTTTGGTTGTTAGACTTTTGTATAGTAATTTATTTAATTCAATTTTGTTTACATTTTGTGTTTGCATGCATGCTTGGGCCAAGCCATTAACATGACACATTTAATAGTAAGTCACACAAACATTCATGATCCAGAGGTTATTTTAGGTGTTTAGATGAACAAATGGTGGATGTTGTCATTTTTCTGGCTTCCTGTTCTTGATGAAACATCCATAAAATCATCAAGTCAGACACCAGGGATAGTCACACAGCACACTGTAAATGGAGCCATGCAGGGTGTCCAGAATAGTTTGTGCGTGTGTGTGCATTGAGACCAGCACTGCAGTATGTCCTGTATTACTGGTAGAAAATGTCTGCTGCTGCATGTCTCAGTCTGATGACACAGGCAGTAATACATCCATGCTACTGCAGAACCTGAGAGGACACTCACATTGCATGCTGGGAAAGAAATCTATTCAGAGCTTCAATGTCATCAAGAATATCCAACCTAGTTACTGAGCGATTAAGTCCTGTACTGATCTCAATGTGCCTCATTCTGATTTCCTACATTTCCCATAATGCCTGTCAAAGTCTCCCAGTGAGTGGGTCTGAACCTGTTGCATTCAGCTTTGAATCACACGTGTAGGCAGTGAGTGAGAGGAGAGCTGTTTGAGATTATACTGAGTATTATACTGTCAATCAGCTCCAGTACATGGTCTTTCTGCTCTTCCCCTGATAGATTTCTCACTCTATAATTATCCCCATTAATTTTTAAATAAAGGTTCAAGAAACTTATTTAGATTTCTGTGAGGCACTTTTGTGTCAGTTTCATTTTCAGTCGGACTTCAGACGGAATTTGATTTAAAAACGAGGCGGCATCGTTCCGTAATGATGTCACTCATGCAGATCTGTTCTCTGGATGAATGTACCTGCTAAACTTCCATACTATTGAAGCAGCTACTTATGTTAGCTACTAACTAATCAACGGAGCTGACACACTGCTGTGGGTGTCAGACCTTTAGCTTGTGTCGCTGCTGTGCACGCTAGGGAATGGAAGTGTTGTCATACACGATCATTACATGTTCCCTATCACATAAATAGTAATACTGTTAATATCGTAGATGATATGATATTTCACACCCATAGCACAGTCATTTAATGTTATTTATAGATTTAGAGATTTAATGCTACACATGTTGCAACAACTATTGTTCAGCTTTTCCCATAGAAAGTGTAGTTTAAATGTGTAGTCCTCTAGATATCATCTGGTACACCTTAACCTTAGAGTACCAGACGCCCATCAGTGAAGGAGACCTGAAAAGGCCTGAAAGAATCAGGCAACTGCAACTGTAACTGTTTCAGTGTTAGTCTGTGACACCAGAATGGGAGCTGTTGTGTCTTGATTTAAGCAATGACCCAATCCGGCCTTTCTTATGCTTTTTCCCACTTCCCCTGTTACCCCTTTTCCACGGATCCAGTTTCAGGGCTTGTTATTAATTTCTTTTTATCAGTTGAACAGTTGTTTTTATGCCGAAACTAAACCATAACATCACTGTTACCTGACCTGCTTGCATCTATTTGTTTCTGATATGCTAACGAAGGTCTGCTGCACCTGCCAGCAATATGCCTTCATGGTTGTTTTGTTTGAGTGGCATGGTTGTAACTATGAATGCTTGGTGCTGGGTAGGCAGTTAAGAAGAACAGAGTTTTGAAGGGGTTTCTGGAGGAAGTGGGTCTTGGATGAATGGATGATTTGCTGTGTCGATGCTTAAATGGAGCGGTCCAAAGAAAAAATTAAAGATGGTCAGTTTTAATAATTTTTCATTGGTTCACAACTTAATAGTGAGTGGCTGTGACACCAGCGACGCTCTTTCTACACCATTAAGGGAACTGCTGGCCACTTGAGTCGAGATCACCATCTTGTGCTATTTCCGTTTAGTTTGAGATTTACACGAGCTCTCTCTACCACTTCAGAGTCATTCAGACAAAGTTAATGTTGTGAGAAAAAGGCCATAAAGTGGAACATCTTTCCCCTTCAGGTGAGCAGATGTAGTTTTTCACAGCTCTGTAGCTATAGCGTTGTAAAACGAAGAAGAAGAGACTGATTATTTCTGAACTCATTAATGATGAATTAAGGCTGCAAGTGGCTTTAAAGATTAGACTCATGCCTGAAAGAATGTGGATCAGGATGAGACTCAGTTTAATTAGTCTGGGACAGACTTCTGGTTAATTGGCACTGACACATTGCATGACACTTATTTAAACTCAGCCAGCATTCAACCACAGGCATACCACAGGTAAAACTTAGATTAGATTAGATTAGACTAAATCATGAATCATTTCTGCAGGTAAACTGGGACAGTGCAGTACCAAAGTGAAGCATACTTCAGAAGGAATACAGTGTATGTAGGGTAATGTGCAAACTGCAAGCTGGACCAACAATCCAAAGCTCTGTACTCATCCCCTAGAGGCTGCAGCTGTCATTACACTTCTACTACTAATGTCCATTATATTAAAGCTACACTTTCTTAGCAGAAATGTACTTCTAAAGCTTATTGTGTAGAGGCACTGTTGACACCGCATAGGAGAGTGAGGCTTACCTTTCTAATCGATCACAGATCTTCAAAGATTTCTCCTCGATTAGTACCTTAGTTAAGCGTCTTATCGATTGGAATATTAAATGATGACTACCTGACGCCTGTGCAGAGAGATGTGGGGGTGTAGCTGACAGTAAAGCTTAAATTACATATTGCAGCTTTAAAGTTCTTGATGTGGTAAAAAACTGCAAATGACAGGATGGTTCAACAATTCATACGAACACCAATGTCCACTAGAGACTGACAAGCTTATATCTGTGGCCACACAAGAACGTAGTTTATTACAGACACGCGTCTGACATTTGTTCTTGTGTGTGTTTCCACATTAAAACAACCACCATGATCAACCACCCTTCAGTACAGCCCGGCACAGTGCAGCTTGATTGGCATTTGCCCAGACAAAACCAGAACTGGCAGTCCTCTACTGGCACCCTGTGCATCATCATAACAAGTTCTGAGGAGGCCTTGACTTTGGAGGGCCTCACAGACCTCATCATAGTCAACAGAACCCTGACTGCTGCGAGGCACCGGGATGAAATCCCTGGAGCGATTGTCAGGCCTGGGGCCTGGGTGGACTTCAGAGGTACTGATCCAAATAACTATTGGTCAATAGGTTTTTCAGTTTGAGCACATGTTCAATGCTGGACTGGAGTAAAAAACTAAGCATTACATTCATTTCACATTGTAGTCGCTCCATTGACTTTCTCTTTCTTAGCAAACTGACACCATCTTCCTACACCACCAACATCTGTATGTCAGCAGGGTCCAATTTATCGTACTGCTCAGATTTAGGGTTAATAAACAGCTTTATGTGTGATCTCAGAGATGGTTTTAAAAATGATAGAAACCTTGGAAGGACAGTTGGCAGCTTTTGCTGGTGATTGTGAGCTACAGGATTTGTTAGCTGTTCAGCTCTGAGTGTGGCAGCAGAAGCGTGGTGTGTGTGTGTGTGTGTGTGTGTGTGTGTGCGTGTGTGTGTGTGTGTGGGCTGCAGCAGTGCTGAGTGCCGCAGGCTTGTTGAATGGACCTGCACTGTAGTTAAAATATCAGCAGCCTGCCCTGCACCTGTCTCTGTGTGTGTTAGTGCTTGTTCTCCTTTGCTGTTGTGTTGCTGCGTTTGCATGCAGTTGCTGCTGCTGTGTGTGTGTGTGTGAGTGTGTGTTCGTGCATGTGTGTGCTGCAAGGGAAACTAGGCTAGATGATATGAATAGAGAGGTGATGAATTACCTCTTAGAGCTGAGCCGCAGGACAACACCCTGGGGTCCAACTTTGTGTGTGTGAGTGTGTGTGTGTGTGTGTGTGTGTGCGCTGACACCCAGCTCTGCGCACACACACACACACACACACAGCAGCCGAGACAGACATATAGTCCACATACGGAGGCGGTCATGTGGACCGACGGGTTGAGAAAATGTTGGAATAAGTTGATGCAAAGTTTGTTATAAAATAAAAAAATAAAAACTGATGTTAATGATGGAAATTATTAATGATGTGTTTTTTAATGTACCATTTAGTGTAAAATCACAGATGTGATTTTTTTCACAGCATATACAACTGATAGATAAAATGTGTGTGGACACTTTCCAGATGTAGCCTAATGGAAACAGTAAATCACCTGAGAGCAGCAGCAGCAGCAGCAGCAGTGGTAGTGGTGGGGGTGGTGGTGGAGGAGCTATTTAAAACACACACAACACACTTACACACTCACGCAGTTCTTGTTACCGTGACAACATGTTTCTTCATTTGCAATGGTTGCCCTTAACAACCACTGTTGGCATGGCCTCCTTTCTGGAGCAGCTAAAACTGAAACGCAGGGTCTCTCACTCTGTTGATTTCTCTGTGGTTCTGATCCTTCTGTGTCTCTGGATTCTGCTGAAAGACTGGTAGAGCCTGCAGATGCTAATTAAGTTAACGGGTCAACAACACACTGACAGAAATGTGGATGTTTAAACATCCCAGTCTCCTAAAAATGATGTTGCTATACATCTAAACTGCAATCACAATCTGCAGTTACTGTGAATGTACGTCACAAATACGTTGATACTTAGCTTTGGTCAGTGAAAATATCCAATCCACAACATTCTTTTTTCTCTTCTGGGAGAAAAATATATATCTACAGTGTAATATACACATTCATTTATTCATTTACGTCAATATCATTCAACATACAGATATTAACGTGTTTTATAGTTGGGGTTGGGGTCAGGGAAAGATTGTGGTCTAGATTAATAGAGAAAAATCTGCGTTAAATGTGAACACAAACACGATCGGTCTCTAACTCTAACCAAAGTAGTTTAAATGGCTAAACCCAACCTCACACAGGACTGTGGTCTTAATCAACATTCTGCGGTTTGTCAGTCCTGCACAGTACTCACTCTCCATACGTTGCCTGAGAACATAATGATTATGTTCCCCACAATAATCATCGTTGTTGTTTAGTTGTATAGGAACATATAGCAGACAGGGTTCGTTCACACCAAATGGATGGACCCACCAGGCCGAATGACATTTACACACAGAGTTCAGTGAGAATGTGTTTAAAGGTTGTCCAAACTGTGGCCTGCAGACCAGATCCTGCCCAGAGAATGTTTCTCTGTGGCTCGTGATGGACTTTAACACATTATCTGATTAACTGATTTCAATTAATGTTCGTTCAGATAGCTGACAGTAATTGACACGAATGAATCAGTTCCTTCTTACTTCCTGTGAGCAGTGTGTCACAGTGTGTTGCCTTCCACAACCCTCACGTTGTTTACTGGCTACTACACATTCACTTCTATCCAATCCATCCGCTCTATTTTTAGACTTCATTAAGTAATGAAAATGACAAATGAATGTAGAAAATCACCTTTAGTCCATTACTGCCAGTGACAGCAGCAGAAATCCACTGCCACAGTAAGTGTTTTTTTCTCTAGTGAATTCAGTCAGTGCAGCAGATGGTCAGGTTAGTGCTTGTGTCTTAGAGTTAGGGTTGTTGACTGTGTGCACACATTTGTGTAGAAAGTGAACATTTTGGGGAAATAATTTCATTGACATGAATAGTGTGAGGCCCCCTGATTTCAGATCCATCCACACAAAAGGGCCCAAAATAAAATGAGGTAAAAGCGTTTCAGACATTAAAGTGGTACAGGGTTACAGCTGATGGTTTCAGGTCGAAGTCTGAAGTTCACGTATTTTCTCTCAGATCAGAAGGACCTGAGTGAGTGGAGAAGCTGAATGTCTGGAACTGTTCCTTTAATTCAAACTGTTCAAATGTGGATCTGTGAAGACAGATTAGCAGGCAGATGCAGTGACGTGTGTGTGTGTGTGTGTGCGCGTGCGCATGTGTGTTATCCAATGTGTGTGATGTGTTATGACAGGTTGGCTGGCATGTGGCAGTGACTCAGCGACAGGCGGACGTTGGTTGAACTAATGAGACTGTAATCAGATTAGAGCGGCCTGTAATCTGACGGGGCCGAGTGGAGGACAGGCAGGAGTGATGATGGGTAATAAAGGGACAAGTTTGCTCTGTCTTCCTGTCTCTAGGTTTTCATCTAGTTTTTGTTATGTCTCATTACAGATATGGCTTCAGTAGACCATAGTAGGTTTGAAAAGTCTGGCACATGTATTCGATTCTGGCTGCTCTGGTGAGAAAAACACAAACCCAGGAACAAATAATAAAAATGTTTTTAATTGGACTTCACATTTACCTTTACACCTAAATGAGACGTAGCCTCAGTGATTCTGCAGCCAGACGTCTCTAAGCTGCAGGTGAAGCAGCTAACGGAGCAAGTAGGACTGTTTGTTCTAACTTCTTCAGTTGTGAAGTAACTTGCAGCACTGACAGTTCTGCATGTGAAATAAATAAATCTTAATACTCTCCTTGTTTTACTTCACCCTTACATAGAAATTACCATCCAGATTTCTTGTGTTTAGACAAATGACGAGTATTTTAGCACATGCCCCCAAAACCTTTAACCACTTGCCACCATGTCTGAAAAAATATTTTTTAGAGGATTCACTGAACTTTAAAGTATTTTTGCTATGAATGTACATACTGGCGCTCAGTTTTGAGTTGTGTCCATTTTGAGCATTAACTTAATGGTTTAATTTCACACACACCTTCGTTAGAAACCCTAACAAATCTTAATGAGATGAGTAAACAGCCACCAAGATGCATTGTGATCTGATTAATCAAACCACTTGCAGAGGAGGTCTGGGATGCATTTAGCCAGATCTGTACTGTAGTGTAAACACTAATGCGTCCTCATGTGTCCCTGACGACAAATACGTCATCAACACAGGACATAGTGGCTGTTTTGGTAAGAGTGTGCTCAACAAAAAAAAGAAAAAGAAAGCGGCATGGACACATACACTGATGTGTGTGGTTGGAGCCGAGGAAAGTTTTTAAACATTGTTAGCATATTAAGTAACTTATGAACAGTCTAGTATCCAAGGACCTTTTTCGGTCTTTTGTTATTCCACGGTTTTTGGTTTATCCTGTTGCCATTGTGTATAATTTCAGATACCCGAACACCTGTGGTTGACACAGCAGATGTAGATGGCAGGAATTACTAAGATTTAATATCCACAGGCTACCAAGCACTGAGTCTACTGTGAGACATGTGGTGCATGAACCCAGTTCTTCAGTAGAGGAGGTGTTGAGGTGATTGAGGCTGTACGAGGGAGTTTGTAGAACCGAACGGTCAGACAGGCAGCACATAAGCTACGGCAAGATGAATCACTCTGCAAACTACACGTTTTCATATAGTATGTTTTACTTTTTAGGTTGTAATTCTTTTAATTTCTATGTCTGGTAGTCAGAAGGGTGACGAAGGAGAAAAGTGAAAGTTTTTGTTTTGGACTTTAGAGAGCGAAATAATGGCTTTTTTTGAAAGCAGTGCGTAACCTTGTAAACTCGATCCATATCAAACTTACCAAAATGCAGAACATACTGATGGCAGCTTAAAACCCACAGCCTGACATCTGCGGCCAACACTAAAAAAACCCTAGAAGGCCGATTGAGGATTCACTCATGGTCGCTACCACAGCTCAGCTGTCACTCTACTCTGTCAGAGAGACGCAGCTGTGTGGTGATTTCATGTTCATACAGGCACATGAATGGACAAGACACTGACTGACCCCAGTAGAGGTTGTAGATGACAGCACAGTCTCTGTTAGCTTAAACTGATGCAAACTGTAACTTACTGTAACAAAAGTCATTTTAAGGCACTTTACAATAGAAGGTTGAAGATTTTACAGAATATAACAATACAACTATTGAATTATTTAGAAAATAATCACACTTGAGCAGCACTAGGAGAGTGGGTGGTCATCTGCCTCGACTGTTTATTTTTTAATATTATGTTTGCATGTTTGCTCCAAATAGAAACTCCTCAGGGTGAATGCAGTTGAAGTGATTTGGCTGTTATTTAGAACATTATTTGCTTTGAGCTCGATTTTTGTTGCACTTAACAACAATCCATTCTTGACAAAGTATGGACAAAGAGACTAACATTTTCACTTCTCTCTCCTGAATTCATGCTGTTGCCAAATTTCTCCTGCAATTTCTAATTTCATACCTTTCCCCATTTAATTATCATAACCTGATCATGTTACTGTGCATCGTAGGAGTATTGGATTTCAGTTTATTTCAGATTTTGACCATTCATTGTTCACTTGATCACCGCTCTCTTACTGTGCTTGGGAGGAGGAGTCAATGTTGCATTTAGTCGGCAACTTGTTCCTCCCTCTCAAACACTGTTTAAGTAAAGGGTAAAGGTTAGACTCGGGGCCCTAAATTGAAAAACTCTGCCGCCTCCTGTCTTTTTGTCAGTGCCACTGTCTTCAGTCCATGCAGCACAGTTGGTCTCATTACCTTCTTGTAAACCTTTACTTTTAGTTCTGCAATTTCCCTCCTATCACAGATCCCTGCTGACACTCTGTAAGCTATAAATGCAGGGCTAGTTGGAAAACAAGAACCAGGCTTGCCTACCCCTGGTCTCGAAGCAGTGCTCCATTTGTGTCTGCATATGAGGTGTTCAGGGAAAGTACAGAGTGTAGGTCACCATCCACATTTTGGATGTGCATTGAATTTCGGTGGTTGGTCACTTTAATCTAAATGAATTAACAGCCATTCATTCGGATACTGAAGCAGTGAAATATACTGAAGCCTGCCATCTGGTCGAGTGTCCCACTGGGAGTTGTGGAAGTCCTGAGGGTCCCATTTTGGTTTATTGGTCACATTTTTACAAAATATGATGCAAGTCCTGTACATTACACCATGTGAGCTTAAATGGAACACTCCCCTTTAGCAGCGTTCATACTCTTAAATACTAAAGGGGAAATAATTAGAGTCTCTTTGTCACAACAAGCATGTTATTGGCACTCATTTGTCACACACACTTGTCTCACACACACACAGCGTAGCCTGTTTCCAGCTTACATAAGTCCTTTGACATTTTGAAATTGCGTGGTTATGTACACTTTAACACTCATGCACTGAATATAATTATTCATATTTGTAGGTTATATAACAGCTGTTATTCACACTGCCTCAGCCTGTTCAAGTCTGTCTATGTATCTGCTTATCTATCTATCCATTCATCCATCCATGTCAGAAGTTTTGAGGATTTGCACCACGCTCAAAAGAATTTAAACTTCCAATCACAAGATATGTCTTTATTTACAGAAGACCAAAAATGTCCCAGTCACATGTTTTGCCCTCGACCTTCTGGTGTTGTGTACAGTAATAACTGCTGTGTCTTTTAATCTGACACACATTAGTTTTCAGGAGCTTCTTGAGCCAACTGGAGGTTCTGGTTCGGAAACATTTCTAAGCTTAAATTATTGATATGATATGAATGAAAAAATGAATGCACTGGATTTTCTGGAGCTAGCTTATCACTCAGTTCACAAGGTTGCACACCAGGGTAACAGAGTAGAGCCTCTTCTCTCATAAACAGTCTTTGGCTTCATGTAAACAACTGCTACAAAAACACTTTAACAAAGAAGTTGACCTGTTTTCGGACAGTGTCTGGAGATTCGGGTCTGGACATTTTCTGTCCAGATCCAGATTTTTTGTCCTTGTCACAGGTGTTCTTACGTGGGGAAACAGTCTGGTTTCAGTGATGGATGGTTTCTGGGTGAAGAGTGCGTGAGGCACATCTAAGCAGAGCCAGTAGCATCATTAGAGATGCTGCATTATGTAAACTACTCTGTTTCACGAAGAACAGAAGTGCAGTGTAATGCCAGAAAGCATGTCTGACCATTACACCACATATACTTTAATATAGAGTTGATCTATGAGTTGATTATAGTCCTTCTTTATAGACCTTGTGCACTGGGGCACAGTCATGCATCTAAACAGCTTCATATCATTTTCCTCCGAGGGGTAGCCAAATACTTACCTATACCTTCTGGTGTTGTGTTGAGTTGTCGAATTCTCCAGACATTTACCTTCTGTATTTGCACGTGGCTTCAATCAGACATCTTTCGTACTTGGGAGCTGGTAGGTTAATGTCTGTTTAATGTTCGGGCGGACTGACTCAGCCGTTTGCCTTCTAATCTACAGCTCCTCGGGGTAATGTCTATAACGCCTTCACAGAATTAATGTTGGTGAAACTGGAAGCGACCTGCTGCCAACAAAGTTATGAGTCACTATAACCAGTTAGTGCACTGGTACAAATGGGTTTTGGTCCTGACAAATCGCATAATGAGAGCAGGTTGGGATCATTGGGTTGGGATATGAACAGGACGTCTCAAGTAGCAATAAAAATTGTGTCGACCAATCTCCACTGACGTGTCATTAGTTTATGGTAATTACATTAAGACAATGTTGAACGTAAACTATGATGAAAACTGTTGATTAACTTTTTTTAAAAACTAAATAAGGAGCAACATTTGCAAATAAATGATACAATGTGAAAGATGAACAAATGGATGTGAAGTAATCACTATCTCAGTGCATAGTCTTATTCAACAACCTGCAGCATCTGTCTAATCACAAACTGTAGCCCCTGATCAGTAAAACAGTTTCCAGCTGTCAAAAGGAATAAGAGAGATGCAGGATTAAATTCTACAGACGACTCTAGTTGTTGGCTAAAGAAAAAAAGAAATGTCACTGTATCATGTAGTTTCTCCTCTGAAGCTGAACGCAGTAGACAGTACTTTAGTCTGAACCTGTGTGAAGCCATCGTTTGAATCAGAGCAGAGGGACAACTGAACAACAGCAGTAACCATGGTAACGGTACACAACAAAGATGGCGACAGCTGTAGCCAAAATGATGAGAGGGATTATGCAGGAGAAGAAGAGAAAAAACAAAACATCCATAGTGTTTGTGACTAAAACCAGACAAATATCTGAAACCAATCTGGCATCGGAATGAACAGTGGACAGAGGTGGTGTCTGACTGTGGGTTACTGACCATAAAATAACTGAGGACAACAGTCTGAACTCTCTGTATGTATTTGTGTCTCTCACTCTGCAGTGTGGTAGCAGTATGGTAATGAATGGCTCCAGCCTGCTCTGCAGTGGTAGCACCTCCCTCCATGCTGCTGGTGCGCTGCCTGGATAGAGATAGAACGAGGGGGAGGAGGGAGGAATAGGGGAGAGAACAGAGAGGACTCATGCTACTTTACTGTATATGCTTTTAAGATTTTCTTATTTTTTCTTACTGAGGAGCTCAATTTTAAGTCAGATTAAGTTACTGCACCATTTCTTGCTGTTTAATACTTTCTGGTTTGTCATTGTCACACCAGAAAGCCACTACCAAGACTTGGAACAATAGGAACTCGCCACTATCATTTCGCTTATGTTCCACCAGTTTGAATTACTTCAACTTTGTTTATGATAATGTTAAACTCTGTGATTGGATGTTTCATGGTAAAATCCAACTTGGGAATATCTTTTAATTTTATGTACACATGTTTGTACTTGAGTTTTATGCTGATGCAAGGTGTAGAAATACTGCAACTGTGAGTCATAAAAGTAGAGTTTTCACCTGACTTCAGAACTCTACAGCTTCTTTTTGTTTTCATGGGACATTTACTGCCCTGAACAAGTTGTTCTTGGGACTGTACATTGTTTGATTGAATTGTCATTGAAGAGGATGAAAACAAAAAGGCTAACTTCTGTAGTCAATATGTTGTCAAGTTCTATGGATCCAACAGTCGATTAGTGATGTATTTAAAAAGTCTCAAGTTAGCTAATTAAGACTATAGGTTCACACAGTTGGAATCATACCAATGGGCTGAAGAGTAGGGAAGCATGTTCCAAAAGGTAGTGTCTGATCTTTTTGATATTGTAGAGGGTGTGTCTGCGTGATGAGAGATGGACGAGATGTGATCAGAAAATCTTAGTTGCTCATCAGTGTTGATACCCAAGTTTCCTGCAGACCCTGTGGAGACATTTCATGAAGATCCTAAATTGATGCTGATGTTGTGTTGTAGGGAAGGTTTGGATGGAAATACTGAGCTGAAAATGTCTTGAAGCAGAAATGTCAGGGAGCCAACTAGAAATTCAGGTTAAGACAGAAGAGACATTTGAGGAAAGGAGAGGAAGAGCTGTGTGTTGTTGGCATAGAAATGATACAAGAAGCCATGCAGATGGATGATATACCCTAAGGATGTGGTGCAGATGGAGAAAAGAAGAGGACCAAGGACAGAGCCTTGTGGTACACCTGTGGAGAGGGAATGAGAGTTTTATGATCCAGGAATCTCAGTAGCACCCATAGCTTAGCACACAGCCCCCCAGTCTGTTTGCCATGTGACCCTGGACACCTAAACAAAGTCAGTGCTTCAACCAAATGTTCCCTCTTACACTGCTTTATTTAAAAAGTTTTCAGTCACTTTAGCTATATCATACAACCCCTTTGAGGCACACACATGCCAGTTTGGTTTAAAAGCAGTGGTCTATCATAAAAACTCTACATCTGTTGAGTGTTGAATAGAATTTCTACAATAAATATTTTATTCAGCACTGACAGCAAAGGTTATTTAAGCTCAGAGTCAACTGGACATTTTTGTACATTCAGCAGCATATGGGATGTGTACTGTGCTGTACAGTATATCAGTCTGGATTTACACTATTTGCCCTGTGCAGTGCGGCACACATCATGCCTGCAGCTCCACAGAGCGACAGTCAGCGTGCAGCAGACCAACAAACTGTCACAGCCCACTGAGTGGGATGAAATGAAAGGAACAAGGTCTCTGTTTGGCGAACCGAGGATGCAGCTCTTTAGGCAGGGCTGTGAAGTACTGCACCGTGCTCAGCACAGGTGTCACAGCTATATGAGCACAAGAAAGAGAGTTTTATTGTTTAGCTTTTAGCCCTGGGACATTTAGCTGGAAATATAAAGGTATTCACCGTTTAGTTTTAGTTGATTTGTTGGAACCTTTTTTTGTGGGAATAACCCTGAAAGGCTTCAGCTTAAGGTAGAGTAGAAGGGGTTCTAAAATCATTATGCCACAGGTTTTTTTTAATAAGGTCAGATTTTCATCCTGGTGATGGAAAGCCGTGCTGGCAAAGATTCCTGACTTAGGTGAGGTGTGAGCAACAACTAAATAATTCACTGTGTATTTTAAGCCCCCGATAAACAGTTGTTTCTAAACACAATATAATGTAGCCTTACACCTGTTTTCCACCGGATCTGGCAGAGGCAACAAAAGGCAGCGTCGTGGCAGCCCTGTGGCCGTCGGGGCTGATCGCCCACACTCTACTCTCTGGCCCTATTTCCACTGCACACACTGTGGTGTGTCTCAGGAGTGTCCAGAGGCAGCTATTTTTGAGGGGCGCTGCATCAAGCAGCACAGAGCAGTTGAGACAACCAGGAAATAAAGACACAAAGCTGATAGAGAATCCGGTTAATTTTCAAAATAAAATATCACTACAACAAAACAAGCTATGCGTAAAAAGCATAAAAGTTCCCCTGTTGTCTCCTTATCCAGGTTAATTGGATGCACATAGTACCGGCTTATTCTGCTTTCCTCTGCTGTGTTGCAAGCAGCTGAAGGCAAAAGGTTTTCTACTGCTAGACGCTGTATGTTAGACATACAAATAAAATAATTATGAGGATTAATATATTTTTAACAAAAATGGCAAATAGTACATCCATTTGTGTTTTCTTACCATTAATCTCTAATCATGACTACATATCCTCCTTACCCATGATAAAATATTAACTATATATTCAGTTAGCATTTAATTTTTAATTTCTTGGATAAAGAACTGTAGCTACAGTTAGTCACCTGTTCATCAACTTTTTCCTGCCATGTAATTATGTTTTGGAACAGGTCATTTTTGAAGGTTTACTATCATAACCTGTTGTATGCAATGGGTTGTGTAGTTGGTCTCAAAACCAATCAAACTATGTTTATTATTAATGCTAAACTAGCTAGCGTGGAGACTATTTGCCAGAACGTCATGTGAAACCAGAGTTTTCTTACTGACGACCAGGATTGGATGAACCATGATACGTAACAACATCCTACATTTGCATGTCATAACAAGTGCATTGCACATGATGCACATTCAGTATAGTGAAGTTGACTTGTGAATTGTCAAACATATTTCTTCACATGTGTTTTCTGGTACAGTGCTATAATCTGTTACACTTAAGTCAAACATCTAAAAGTATAAAGTATAATTTTATCTAATTCAACAAAAGATTAACATGCAACTAAACTGCAGGAACACATTTGTAAATTTTGTAGTATCTATATCTGTGCATCATCCTCCCTCTCCTGACTCACTGTACACTATACCTGTACTGCTGTGATGCTAACCGCAAATGCTAAGATTAACTGTGTGCTAACCACTAGCTGACTTATTGTGTGTTTTTACTGCTAAGCTAACACTTGTGACTGTTTGTAAACGTTGTATGCTGGTATGAATAGTTAAGAATGTAGACTAACTGCTGTATGCTGCCATTAATACTGTGTGCTAAGGTAATGCTAACATGTTAAGATATGCTAACTGTAAGTGTTAAGACTGTTGTAAGTGTGTGCTAATGCTATGCTGCTGTTATTTAATGCGTGCTAAGCTAATGCTGATATATTTAAGTGTGCTTTTTTTGCTTTAGCACTACTATCCTTAGACTATTTGTTTGCTAATGCTGCTATTAATATTGTGTGCTAAGCTATTGCTAATAGTGTGCTGTATTGCTAACTGTGCTAATGGTGTTTGTTTATGTGTGCCTGTCTGTTTTTGTTGTTGTTGTCTACCTTTCTCTGTTTCTTTCTTGACTTTATTTTTCTCTCTTTTTTTCTCTCACTTTTCTCCCCAACTCTCTATCTTTCTATCTCTCTTTCTATCTCCTTCTGTCAGGTCTCATTCCTCCTCCACCTGTTCTACTGCCACCACCTCTTGTCGTTCCTCCAACAACCCTACTAGCATCACCACTCCTTCCTCCACCTCCTCCTCCTCCTCCTCCTCCTCTCTCTACCC